>JAPZDV010000022.1:110103-130092 GCA_029814665.1 Acanthurus lineatus | reverse complement strand
AAAACCGCATTGATCCTCCTGAATCCGAGGTTCGACTATTCAGTGGACCCTCCTCTCCAGTACCCCCGAATAGACCTTACCAGGGATGCCGAGGAGTGTGATCCCTCTGTAGTTGGAACACACCCTCCAGTCCCCCTTCTTAAAAAGAGGGACCACAACCCCAGTCTGCCAATCCAGAGGCACCATGCTGCAGAGCTGTGTCAACATCCAGGACCTTGAGGAACCCTGGGCGGATCTCATCCACCCACAGGGCCCTGCCACTGAGGAGCTTTTTAACCACCTTGGCGACCTCAGCCCCAGAGATGGGAGAGCCTATTCCTGTGTCCCCAGGCCCTGCTTCCTCAGAGGATGGCGTGTCAAAGGTCTTCAAAGTATTCCTTCCACCAATCCACAATGTCCCGAGTCGAGGTCAGCACAACTGTCCCCACCAAACACGGTGTTTACAGTGCACTGCTTCCCCCTCCTGAGACGCCAGATGATAGTCCAGAATCTCTTCAAAGTCGTCTGGAAGTTGTTCATGGCCTGGCCGAACTCCTCTCATGTCCAGGTTTTTGCCTCAGTGACCGCTTGGCCTGTCGGTACCCGTCTGCTGCCTCAGGAGTCCCACAGGCCAAAAAGGCCCAATAGGACTCCTTCTTCAGCTTGACGGCATCCCTCACCGCCGGTGTCCACCAGCGGGTTCAGGTATTGCCGCCCCGACAGGCACCACCTTACGGCCGCAGCACCGATCGGCTGCCTGAACAATGGAGGCACGGCAACATAGCCCACTCGGACTCAATGTCCCCCACCTCCCCCGGAACACGGTCGAAGCTCTTCCGGAGGTGGGAGTTAAAGCTCTTTCTGACGGGAGACTCTGCCAGACGTTCCCAGCAGACCCTCACAATATGTTTGGGTCTGCCAGGTCTGACTGGCAACCTCCCCCACCATCGGACCCAACTCACCCTATCTTCACCCGAGTGTCCAAGACATGCGGCTGCAAGTCTACAAGACCACAAAGTCGATCATTGAACTGCGACCTAGGATGTCCTGGTGCCAAGTGCACATATGGACACCCTTATGCTTGAACATAGTGGTCATTATGGACAATCTGTGAGGAGCACAGAAGTCCAATAACAAAACACCACTCGGGCTCAGATCGGGGGGGGCGTTCCTCCCAATCATGCCCCTCCAGGTCTCACTGTCTTGCCAATGTGAGCGTTGAAGTCCCCCAGCAGAATGAGGGAATCCCCAGAAGGAGCACTCTCCAGCACTCCTTCTAAGGAATCCAAAAAGGGTGGATACTCTGAACTGCTGCTTGGACCATAGGCACAAACAACAGTCAAGATCCGTCCCCCCACCCGAAGGTGGAGGGAGGCTACCCTCTCGTCTATTGGGGTAAACTCCAACATACAGGCACCGAGCAGGGGGGGCAATAAGTATTGCCACCCCTGCCCGGCGCCTCTCACCAACGGCAACTCCAGAGTGGAAGAGAGTCCAACCCCTCTCGAGAAGAGCCCTTACTATGCGTCGAGGTGAAGCCGACTATATCTAGCCTGAACTTCTCAACCTCGCGCACCAGCTCAAGCTCCTTCCCCACCAGAGCGGTGACATTCCACGTCTCTAGAGCTAGCTTCTGCAGCCAAGGATCAGACTGCCAAGGTCCCTGCCTTCGGCTGCCGCCCAATTTAAACAGCACCCGACCCCTTTGCCCCCTCCTGCGGGTGGTGAGCCCACGGGAAGGGGCCCCACGTTGCCTGTTCGGGCTGTGCCCGGCTGGGCCCCATGGGAACAGGCCCGACCACCAGGCGCTCGCCATCGAGCCCCACCCCCAGGCCTGGCTCCGGGGCCCCAGTGACCCGCGTCCGGGCAAGGGAAACCTGGAACTATTTTTGTAACTCATCATAAGGGATCTATTGAGCTACCCTTTGTCTGATCCCTCCCCTAGGACCTGTTTGTCATGGATGACCCTACCAGGGGCATAAAGCCCCCGACAACTGAGCTCCTAGGATCATTTGGACACGCAAACCCTTCCACTATGATGAGGTGGTAGCTCAAGGAGGGGCCAGAATTTAGCGGCACATTTATTTACTAGAATTTGATTAAGAAACTATATTTTTTCCAGTATAAGCTTCTTTACATCAGCTACCTGTGAAATACAGAATAAAATTCAAAATCCTCTTTCTCATTTATAAAGCACTCAATGGTTGGGCACCATCAATTTTAGAGTGCTTCTAATACCCTATTGTTCAACTAGAATTCTGCAATTCCAGGATGCAGATTTTTCTTTGATTTCTAAATCACCAATAGTAGAATTGGAGCCACCAATCATAGAATTTGAGCCAGAACCCTGAGCTATCACACTCCCCTCCTGTAGAACCAACTTTCAACTGCAGTCCAGGAAGCAGACACCATATCTACATTTTTCTCTGTCTCTGTCTGCTTTGCATTTACATTTTACTAATGCTTGTTACTAACTTGCCCACTTCCCCAGAATCGTTTTCTGCTTTCTTGCTTCACAGATTCCAATTGATCATGGTTGTGGGCTGCTTATCAATTGATAATAATAGTAATAATAATAATAATAATTGTACTCTATGTTACAGGGGTGCGTGAGGTGTTTGCACGGGTCCTGTCAGACCTCAGGATTCCATACACTCGTGTTCCAGTGGAGATAGGTTTACACAGTTGCCAGTGGCTGCCAGCACACCTCCAAAAATTCTACACACAGGTGGAAAGGGATGCTCTGGACTCCATCCCTATTTTCACACGCTATGGAATCAGGTCTGAGATTTCTAGCACTGATGCATTGACATTAATATAAGCTTTATTGATTAAGATGCTGATATTTGATAATATGAATTAATAAAAAACAATGCTATAAAAAGCCACAGTCTTAAATAATAGTTGTGCGTAATGACTACTGTACAGGCATTGTTGACTGCATAAACTTAACCCTTCATTTAGGATTTTAGTGCTACTAAAGCAGAAGATCTGTGAAACTGTAACTTTACTTTGCTGACTGTTTTGTGTTTGTTCCGCATACTGTTCACTACATGCTACATACTGGATAAGTACCACCATAAGTTCCTCAGTGGTAGAGTTCTACACATTTACAAGTGTAAATACTGAGACTCACAAAAGGTATTCAAGCTTCAACTTAGTGGGGAAAAAGTCATTATTATAAATCTAAAAAAAATAAAAATAAGGTCATATCTTAGACTGTAGTTCATATGTCAGTTTTGAACAAGCTGAATGCTAACCTGCTTACAACGTGTCCATGATTTAGAGGTGAGACACATCTACTAACATTATTTTTTATGTACAAACGTGGCACAAAGGTGCAGATAATGGTCACTTACAATTTTCACAGGTGTAGTCATGCTTCCTATGCATTGTATGGACCTTCTGGGCATCTTTAACGATTACTAAACATACATCTCAGACCACACAGAGGAGACCCTGAAACTGCAATGTAGTCTGAACTCTACCCTGATTATTCTAAAAAAAACTTTTTGAATGAATTTTAAGTGAACATACACATACAACACGAAACAAGGTACTGGCAATAAAAATTACAAGATTTTATTAACATCACATTCACATTGTCTAGCTCATTCAGTTTCATTTCAATATAATCCCCAGATATTTGTCAGAATTTTCGACCAGATTATACCGATTTGTGTCTGAGTAAAGTTTGTTACCAGAGTGTTAAAAAGGGGGTTAAAATATTTTGCACTTCACTGAAATTTAAAATTTGCAGTTTGCAAAAGCATTAACAGACTCCTTATCTGAATCCCATGCAAGTTGTAGACACTCAAACAGAACAACTCAATGTTTCCTCTACACCAGTGTCAGCTATCTTGATGTGTACTGCTCTTTCACAGGTCAGCATAGAGTAAGCAGTGGTGGTGGATGGGGCCCCTGATTTATAGATCCAAACACCATCAATGAAGGAGAAAGAGTAGATGTCCCTCCAGTCTCGTTTCAGAGCTTTTTCAACATTTATATTGAAAACCATGTTGAACAAAGTACTATTTATTGCACAGTTTTTTAAATGCTCTTTACTTTTTGAAAGCGGATCTTAAATCTTCATTTTACTAGTTTGAAAGTTTACCTTACTAAATCCAAACCATTCGGTATTTTACAAAGTTGGTGTGAACAGGATCTTACCATTCCTGTTATGTTGTCTCCTATTTTAATAAATATTTGCCTGTTTTAGTTCTTGTCTGTTAATTGAGTCGAATTGATTCACTGAAAAGTCTCTTATATGGCCAATGGCTGACAAAAAGAAATTGAAGTCTAAGCCTTGTCCTGTTCACAGGTGGCCAGATGTCTACCTGGGACTGACCACCATGGGCCAGAACATGTCGGTCACAAACCTGCAAAGAGCCCTAAGCCATGCTTTGGCAGCAGGGTTTTCAGGCACTACTTCCAGCAGCACATCAGGGTCTAACCAGCCTGTTGTCACAGGAGAGCTCATGGTCCACCCAGGTTACCCCAGTCACCCTCTAGAAGGAGGCTGTGGAGAAGGCCCAGATGACTTCTCCCAGTCAGTTGATAGACAGCATGAGCTTAGCATGCTCCAAGACCCATCCCTGCAAGCTCTCTACAGCCAGAAGAGAGTGCAGCTCTGTGCCTTCAAAGACCTCTGAGTACTGTTGTCTAAAACTAACAAACACATACTGTATGTGTACTGTGGAGAGCCAAAATAAACCAAATTTCCCAGATTCTGTATTAGAGTATAACATAACTTATTTACCATCACAATGCCTTGTGATAACTGAAATTCCTACTAAATCCTTCTTATAACTTTAATTGACTGTATGTGACAGAGATCACTCCATATTTCTAGAGAGGAATGGGGGATATTTAACAAGAAAACAATGTATATTGTGTTACATTGTAGTTTTTCCATAATGCACTGCCTTTAATAAACACCATTTTCCATGAGCCCAAGTCAGGTAAAACAAAAGTAAGTGACAGAAAATAAATGTAAGAACAATCCAGGTGAAGTTGCCTAAAGAAACAGGAAAATCTAAACCAAAAAATCAGTCTCTGTTTTTCATGTTTGTAATATTTAACTGTTGTGCATGTGCACTCTAAACTGCAGTGTGCACTTTGCAGAGACATGCAGATTAAAATAAAAAGTTTGTTCAGTAGGATCATTTTAAAGAATTTGAAAAAAACTTTGCCGACTGTAGCCTATACACGTATTTATGCATGTAAGATTATTATAGAGGCTACAGATTGCCTGTCAACACTGGTCAACCCATAGTGAAGGTTTATATGTGTTGTAATCACAAAATTTCATCAGAAATAATTAGAATGTATGTTAGTAAAATGTTACTCTTTTTGTCATTCGTTTTTTTTGTTTGGTTGGTTTGTTTTTTGTTTTTGTGAATTTTTATAAATCTAAAAGATCCCAGAAATGGAAGTTAGACCCTTTTTTAAGTTTTGGTTGCCTTGTTTATACGATTCTCTCCATTACTGAGCCATTTTATAAACCAAGAAAAATAACTGAGTGAACAGATAAGGACACAAAATAGATTCATGGACAATTTTGATTCATTAAATTAAATTGTTAACCTAAATAAAGTCAAATTATTAAATGGGATATCCTGTTTAAAGGAAATACCAAAAGCATTGCCAAAAATTGCAGACAAGTATTTAATATCAACTATATAAACTTCCCCCTGGCTGTCTGTGTAACATTCAGCCACAATTTATCACACTGACTTTACATGGTGCAGCCATGTACAAAATTTTGACATAGTCTTGAAAAGATAATTCCACAACTCCCCAAAGCAAAGAGAGATGTGCATTGCCATGTTGGTAAAATACTTGCTAATATATGACTGACTTTGTTAAAATTGTGAAGGATTTAAACCCAGGACCATGTTCCCAGGAAAAAAAAGATGAAGGAACCTCTGATTAGAAATTGTAATAACTCACAGAGACTAAACAAGGTGTAGTTTGAACTGTTGAACATACAAAATGCTCTAACAGGCTGTTCACATTTATTGAATAGATGTGACCACTGTGCACAAAGCGCAACAAACCTAAAGCGTTGTGCTTCCCCTGGAAGTTTCTCTTGAAGTGTGAAAGAAGTAAAAAATGCTTGTGAAAGCTAACAGATGTGTTGTAGGCTAAGTTTGTTCTTTACACATGCCGAACAAGGTGGTTTTACAATACTCATGTACAGTACTGCACTACCCACCTGCCCTTCATTACCCATATTCTTTACAGCTTAGGTTTTTATGATGTAGTTTTGTCTGTCATCATACACTGCACTCACCGAGTGTACAAGTTGAGCCGAAATCAGCAAACCCAGTCACATCACTAAAAAACTGACCCAGTAAGTTGAGATATGTGCAGTAAGGCATTACAGGCTCCTAACAAACAACCTACAGAAACAGATTTATTAAAGAGGAGACATGATGGTCAATAGTAAAACTATTATCCAAGCTGTCCGCATCCATCTAATTTTTTAACTATGACGTACTGTAAGGTTATTTACAGTTTTCCTATGAAATGAGAGTAGCAGTAACTTTTAGTTTTAGTTTTAGGTTGATCTCCAAATAATTTGATTAAAATAATCTGGATAAACTACTTTTTTGTTTCCAATATGTATAATTCTTTGACTGTTTTTTTTTTTTTACCCATCCGACTTAACTTAATGTGTAAAAGACATTCAAATACAAAAACAGACAGATTAAATTTAATCACATGTTGAGGTTGTGTTTTGAAGTAATAATATAGTCATGGAACTTCATTATTTTTGTTTTGAGCTCGCATGTTATATATTTCTCATTTGATGTTTAATATTAAATGTTGAATTAACCACACATCAATCTAGGGTTAGGTAGTATTCCATCCTAGAGTGCACTGTAAAACAGTGGAAAGATGGGATAACAGGTATCCAGGAGCATGTTTCTACCCCAGGGGCCCCTTACAGGTTGATTAAGTCAGTGTTTTTCATCCGGTGTGCCGCAGCACACCTGACGATCTCTCGCGGCACACACCTGACGATCTTTGACGATCTATCGATCCCTCGCGGCACACACCTGACGATCTCTGACGATCGTCAGGTGTGCCGCGGCACACTAGTAATTTACACCGGTTGAAAAACACTGTATTAAGTAATGTAATCTTGGAAGTTTTTATATCATAGGAGGGGAGGAGAATTTCCTGATCTCAGGACTTTGTAGCAGAAGTAGCATTAAACCTCCAGTAATGTGCCAAAAAAGTTTTTTTAGCACTCACATTTTAAATCACCTGTAACAGAACAGCATGGTTGTGACATATATAGCACTTAGCCTACTATTTGAAACTTATTTCATGAAGTTTCTATGGGTAATTAGGTAGTTATCTACCTTTCCAACTTTTTTATGCAGTGCTATATTTGATTGTTACAAAGACCAGCATGTAAATCTATCAGTGTGAGCCAATAAATAATGTGAAACCTAATATCTGATGTTTTCCTTTGGTACTCCTAGTGCAACATGTTATTTTTTTAAAGTTTACCTTCATGACACTTCCAAAAATTTAATTTTTAGCATTGATGATTTCCTGAATCACCAATGGTGACACCAGCATTGGTGATTTCCTCAATCACCAATACCAAATGCCATGTCATCCTTATTTAATTAGTTATCTAAGGGCAATAAAATTGTGTTTTCTCTTGCTAGTTCAACAAAGTCAAAGCACAGTGACTCTTTGGCACAGAATGTACAGTCAAGATAAAAAAAGGAAAATATGTGTTGTTGCTCTAATTTTATGAAGAAATGTATTGCAACATGTTGTAAACTGTTAAACTTTAAACTTTCTTTGCAGTGCTCAGTCATCTCTACACTCTTTAAATGTTATTCGCCGCAATCCTCTGTTGGCCCAACATCTGAAAGTCTGTACTACAAAGCAAGATAACTGTCTTATCCAACTTCCAACTTCAGCAGTACCTCTGTGACCAGGTGTAACTTTCAAATTAATACTAAAGATGGGTAAGTAGGGTGATTAAACTGATGTATGTTGTCATGGCAATATAAGTCAGATCAGTTTTATTTATACAATGCCAATTCACAACTTAAGTTGGCTCAAGACTCTACATACAGAGTAGGTCTAGACCACACTTTATAAAACCTAGCAATTGGAGGCAGCTCTCATGTTAACAAACACTAAGTGAAAGTGGTGAGAAAAAACTTCCTTTTAACAGGTAAAACCTCAGAACAAAACCCAGCTCAGAGGTGGGTCGCCATCTGATGGAACCAGTCAGGTTGAGAGAGACAGAGTGTGAGGAAAGGGTAGAAGGAGACAAAGGGAGGGGCAGAGAGAGAGCAAGGCAGAAAGGAGAGTGAGAGGGGGTTGGGGGACAGTCATGCACCACAAAGCAAAACAACTTTATAAGTAAGAATGTAACTAACAGTGTAGGACATGATAACATGTAATCTACATGTAAAGGTATAACCAAAAATAAATAAATTAACGATATTAATAATAATGATAAAAGGTCAAGTGAAATTATTTATAAGTAAATTTAAAAACAACAGACAATGACCAAAGTGCTAAACAACTGGAGAACAATAGTAAAAAACAACAACAGCAATAAAAACCTACTGTTAAGACAACACATTCACACAACAACACAATCTAGACAAATGTCTTGTCACAAATTGGTTTAAAAGGACAAGGAATAAAAATGGGTTTTTACAGAGGTTTTATAAATGTTGAGTGTCGGGTAAATCCATTTGTGAAGTGGAAGGCAATTCCACAGTTTAGGGCCAGCCACTGCAAAGGCTCCATTGCCTCACTGCCAAAGTCAGGACCTTGGGACATTTGGGATCACCTGTTTAACAAACCTCAGTGCTCTCACGGAAGTGTGCAAAGTTAGAGGAGAAGAGAGGTAAGGAGGTGCTAGCCCGTGTAAACATTTAAATGCAAACAAACAATTTTTAAAAATCAACTCCAGAAGTGACAGGGAGCCAGTACAGTGAGTAGCAGAGCAGCTGCATTTTGAACTAGCTGAGGGCAGAAAGCAATGACTGGCTAAATCCTGAGTACAGGCTGTTGCAATAGTTGAGCTGGAGTGAAACAAAAGCGTGTGTCACTTTCTCAAGGTCCGGGAGGGAGACACCCTCTCCACATTTAAGAGTAGGCTTAAAACCTTCCTTTTTGATAAAGCTTATAGTTAGGGCTGGCTCAGGCTCGCCTTGGACCAGCCCCTAGTTATGCTGCTAAATAGGCTTAGGCTGCTGGGGGACTCCATGACACACTAAGCTCCTCTCTTTCATCTCTCTCCCTATATGTTCTGCATTCATGCTCAATTGATGTCTGTTACTAACTTGCCACCTTCCCCCGAGTCTTTGTGCTTTCTCATCTCACAGATACCCACAGACTGAGGTCATGCCGGGACTGCTGATCTTAGCTGTGCCTTCTGCTGTGGCTCTGCTTGATGCTCAGAGCAACTGTTGTTGTTGTTGTTATTAATATTAATATTAATATTATTACTACTACTACTAGCAATATTATTATTGGTATTGGTACTAGTATTATTAATAGTATCATTATTATAAAACACTTAGCTTACATATAGTTCAACATATAGTTTTATATTAGCTTTTGGCTGTGATTTCTCTCCCCTTTATCTCCCCCCAGATCTCGCCCACTTCTAGGTCTGGATCTGGCTGAGGTTTCTGCCTGTTAAAAGGAAGTTTTTCCTCGCCACTGTTGCCAAATGCTTGCTCATGTGGGAGTTTCTTTCAATTGTTGGGTTCCTATAAATTTAAAATATAAATCTAATTGTAGAGTGTGGTCTAGACCTGTTCTATATGTAAAGTGTCTTGAGACAACTTTGTTGTGATTTGGCGCTATATAAAAATAAAATTGAATTGAATTGAACTTAATTTAAAATTCACACATTCTCAGACATATTCAACTCCTCATCCTCCAGCCATTCATTAACCTACAAATACCATTCAAATTTTCAACTATTCAGCATCTTGTCTTTTTTTGGCTATGTTTCAACATTTACAATACCATTCAAACTTTTCAAAATATTTAACCTTCTTACGCGCTTTCTTAAAATGGAAGTCAATTAGAAAACCCTTCCAACACATTCATCCTCAACCTTTTCCCATTCACTCATACACTTACATACAAACTCAATTCAAACTTTTAATGTTTACAAGGCCTAGGACTCTATTATGTTAAGTCAAGTCATTCATATCATTCAAAGTTTTTTCACACTCCCAGTTTAAATTTCAAGAAACTATCAGCCCTTTTCAGGCTTTTACATTTAGTGTGTATTGGACAAAATACTCACAGCTAGAATGGGTGACATCATGGCTAGAGGGTATGGGAACATGAAAAATATCTAAAACTCCTGTCTTTAGCTCACACTATCTCACACCCTTTTCACTCCACATACATATACGCACATACATTTTTATACATCAAAACATGAGAAAATTTGTGCTGGCTGCTCTTGTGTTACTGTGGAGGACATCAGAGCTTCCAAGTGAGAGGGGCACTGACCAACTTCCACACTGACAGTCAGCATTCACTTATTTACTCCCATTTAAAATAAAAGGAGGCAGGTGTACCTCAGCTAAAACCACTGTTAAATGAACTCTGAGCAATAAATCAAAACAGCACTTAATCATAGCAAGCATTTAAACACTGCTCATTCAGATGAACTTGTTGGTGCAGTTTGACAGACAGACTCAGACATCTCCACAGTTTTTCAAAATATTTTCAAGTCCTTATGACTTAAACTCCATTGAAATCTTAACATGTTCAACATCTTTACTACACTATGATTTATTCAACTTTATGTCACTTCATAGTAATAATACTGTATTTCACTTTTCCATGTATTTATGAACCCTCAGCTGCTCCTTCATGGAAGTTAAAACAAGCAACGCGGTGAAGTAGATCATGCTACGTAATTTTACTCCCAGCCAATATTTATTTATTAATTTATTCACTCAGCTTGGCTCAACTCATTAAAATTGCGGGCCCACAACCTAATTCAAAAGTTCAAATGTTCCAGATAGCGTTTAATTCAACTACTGCAACTCATTTATAAGTAAGTATTTTAACCTTCTTAACTATTCTTAGTCCTCCAGCTGCTTCTTTAGACATGCTTCAGTCAGCTATGGGGTAGCCTAAGTCTTTTCAAGATATGATCAAATGATGACATTTCTTATAACATACTAACTAACACACTATTGCTGCCCTCAGGGAGGCGCTACAGTTGCATCAGAACAAAAACAAACAGACTCAAGAACAGTTTCTTCCCAAAAGCCATCACCACCTTGAACTGACACATGCACTGACATCCCAACCCCCTCCAACCCCCCAGACTACCTCACAACCACCTACTGTGCAATTCTCACAATTTAAATGTGCAATATCATATCACACTGACCATGCTGTGCACCTTTTTAATTTCAAACTGTATATATAACCTATTTTATTGTATTTATTATCTTTTTTGTGTATTTTTATTCTATGTATAGGTTTGCACTGATGGTGATGCTCTTAATCTTATTGTACATGTGTATAGTGACAATAAAGGCATTCTATTCTATTCTGTTCTAAAAGTAAGTGAAATTTTAGAGGCAGCAGTGCAGTCTAAGCTCAGCTTTTTCAACAAACACCTTAGTAATTCACATAATTCATTATTCAAATTATGAAGGTATTCAGCAATTCAGTTAGGCATGAGCTTTTCAACAAACATTTAAATATTACAAATCTTTAATACAGTTTTGATATTAGTTAACATCTTTTATTCACCAATTATACTATTGAGCTTCACAAGCCAGAGTTTCAACATAGCGTCAGCAATTCAGCACTCAACATTAACACAAATGTCCTCAGAAATTGCATTCTCTAGTTTATTAAGTTTGATAATGTGTGTTGGTACTCATAACTTAGAGTTGTTAATTTTTTTTTGGCAACTTATATTCAGTTTCACTTAAAATGATGAATTTGATGGTCTTGTTAATGTCGACTGACATGACTTAAAAAGTATATTTGACATTTATTCATTCAAAAGTAATTTTTTTTGTTTACAAATGATCTCAGACCCAAATGCTAATAGTAGTAGTTTGTTAAAGCTTAAGCAGATTTATCTTGATCTCTCTCAAACCATTTTTTAACTTCATTTCATTACTTAAATATAATATTATGACTTGTTCACTTTTAAAAAGGAAAATCAACTGAGAAAATTCCATTTTGCAGAAAAGTCAAACATTCAGACTACAGTTTTAAAAAAAAGTACTATATTTTGACACCGTAACTCCTAATTAATGATTGTAGACTTTTTGTCTTCATAAGATATAGTTACCCTTTGTAATTGTACCACTAATTTTGGCCTTGTTGCTCTACATTTTGGCCACAATGCTGATAAACCTGCATTTTCTGCTGAAAATAGACAATATTTCAGGTTCTAGTTCAGGCTGTGGAAGTTTTACAGGTGACAGCAAGAAAAAAAACAATTCATAATAAATGTGCCCAATCACTCACTAATCAATTAGAGGATTAATGTGACCTTTTATTAAAAAATCCCTCGCTTCAGCTGCCGCTGCCTAAGCAGGACAGTCTAAGCAAATACAATTAACAATATCAGGTGCATAATGAAAAAACATTTAAATGTAAAGAGGACAGTGCTAGGGATACACTGCGATACTTATAATTTATCCTATACTGCCTTTTATGTTATTAACCAACTGCTATTTTTTTATTGTAAATCTAACAGGGATGTTCAAGGTTTTGCTTCATTTAATTTTTTTGTACAGTAGTTGACAGACAATTAACCGTCAAATTTTTTATTTGGTATTTGCACAAATGGTATAGCATCAAATAAAACGTGCCTTTTTTCACAATAAATTTCAAAAAAGCAAAATAGAAATAAATTGTACCATAACTTTTTACACCAAGTTAAAATTGTTTTGCAGTTTTATTTGTTAAGAAAAAATGTTACTCCGATTCACTATCCCTGTGTGCGACATCATCAGCATGGGCAAATAGCGCCAATCTCAAAAAGACAAGGACAAAATGAAGCATAGCTTATTGATAACTGAAACACACAACTCAACACAATTATTGATGATTGTCAATCAGGTTTTCATACTTAACAGGCATGTAAGTAATAACTTTTGCCTAATGTCAGATCTAACTGATTACTAAAAATTTTTTGGTGGCAGTTACATTAAGTTGGTAAATACAACAGTTATTGTTAGTGGGTTACTGCAAGGCCTTACATCCTGTTTTTTTTAGTTTTATTTTCAAAACCTTGGATTACACAAACATATACTTAACGTTTTTGTTAAATAGTAATATTGAAAGCAAGTTAAGTACCATATTGTTTTTTTACAGCACCATTGCCAAATAACATCAAAAGAAATCAAAGAAATCAAGAAATGCAAGAAATCAATTCAATTTTTGGTAACTTATGCACACACAGGTGTGTGGAAGACATGTCCCTAGAGTGTGTAGGGAGAGAGAGAGAGAGAGGGAGAGAGAAAGGGAGTGCTAACAAAAACCCATCACTTCCACAAACTCTCAAATGTGAAACCACATTGGCAGATGTGCAAGTTTATTAAAAATAAAAAGAGGCAGGTTTAAATTTTCTGTTAAAAAAGAAAAAAAAATGCTCTCTGTCGGACCTACTTAATCCATGCATTCAAGCCCCATCTAAGGGTTGTCCTGTAGAAGATCTGTTTTTCTAAATGGTGCAATATTGTGTCACACAAAATGTAATATTAATCATTACATTTTATATTTTCTTAGTTAATTATTTCAACTTAATCCATCCTCCACGTTAAGACACTTTTTAATGAAACTGACAACAAAAAAGTCGAAAAAAACAACACAGCATCTAAAAAAAAATGTAAAATATGACTGTAGCAATCAGCGTCCTTTGAGGGACAACTGTGAGCTTGCCAGTTTACATGGATGCTGCAATAGCAGCAGTTCTATCAAAACTGGACAACATTTACTTAGTAAAAGGAGAACAAAGAATGGCACTGAAGGCTTCCTTGATGGAAAAGATGTTTTCGTTCTTCTCCTGACTTATTTTGGCAAGAGTATTGAATATAACAGACAGGACATTCATCAAATTACCTTTAAACTTCTTTTTGGAAATGACCTGCCCTGCCTTCTAAATGCTGTCTGTGGGCTAATTTTTAAAAAGACTTGTTTCCAAAATGGACATGTGAAAAAATCCATCTGGCATGATAGGTTAGTAATCACCAAAGGTAAAAGCTACTGTTAGCTTCCCACCACACTGGTCCATAACTTCCCCCACTCACACACAAGTTGCCGTCAGGGCCCCAGCATGTTGCAGTGGTTAAAGCCAGAGGGCACTGCTGCTTCACTTTCACTTTCAAGTTCCAGTGAGAAGTCCGAGTCAAAGGTAAGATGCATGTAAAATGAGTAAATGTCATTTATATATTGTATTTTTAGCAACATAAGAATGCTGACTTTAGATCGCATCCAAATCCAGACAGGACACTGTAATGTTAAATTCATTATCGACAAGGGTGGCTTATCTCTGTACGGGAGGCTGCAGAAGAGCCAGTTAGCTTCAAGCTGTAACACAAGGTGTTTGTAGCCAGTGGCAAACACAGTACTGTAGTGTTTAACAAAGCTTACCTTCCCTCAACGGCTAAATGGCACTAACAGCTTATTGAGCTACTGTAAGCTAGTTCTAAGTTAAGCTAAGTTAACTGCTAACAGAGTTACTAATATCAGAGCTTACAGCTACGTTACAGCCACAGGACAGCAGGTAGTTTTTTCTCTGCATTTTGACCTCCCATCCCCCCACAAACTGAGTTGTACATCACTGAAAAAAGATGTTTTGGAAAACACCTTCCAAGAAAGAGAATTTTTAAAACTCGGTTTCGTCTGTAATTGTGGGGACAGCCAGAACTGGGGTTCTGGGAAATGACATCATTATTTCAACTTGACCCTTCAAGCAGCACTATAAAGGAATTTGTTTCATGCTATTTTGCACCCCCGCACACAGCCAAACATCCAGCAAGAGTCACAACACAACACAACACAAAGCTAAGCAAGCAGCTGCGGTTCAAAAACAGCAAATCCAGTTTTGCGTCTGTCCGTAGCCCTCTCTTTAGCATAGCAAACAACTACATGCCAGTCTGAGAAAACTCCTGCCGGCAAGGCCGGCAAAAGAAAGGCAACACTGCTGCAAGGTTTCTGCTGCTACAGTGCACAGCTGGAAGCCTTGATGCTTACAGGAACCTTTGTGAATCACAAAATTGAGGCAGAGCAGTCGTAGGACATCAGAGTGAAAACCAGAGGGTATTTTTCTATATACATACATTCATTCATAGCGTTATGCATTGCTCAGTTTTAGTTTTAAAACTGTGACCCCAACTCAAAGTTACATAGCGCAGTAACAAGCTACAGGAGGGCCAAGGGGCTGAGGCAGACAGCCCAGTTAACCTTTTTCACAGCACTCTAACATACAAATGATTTTGAAACTATTATTTTAAGGTCAAAAAGTTACATACTGTTGCTTTGATACGCATGTGCACAGTGCTATTCTGTGGTGTTTCATGTGAAAGACTGATAACACATTATCACCACCTACTGGCTTGGTTTGCTTATGTGGGCATTTTCAACCATTTCCTCATAGTCGAGACAGAAAAATATATTTTTTAAAATATCTGGTGTGAACAGGATTTTTTTTGCAAATGGAGAAAAAAAAGTTGGTTTTAAAAATATGTGTATACGTGTGGACTTATCTGTTCCGCATAACATGGTATTTTAATGGTGTAGTATTACTGCAGCTTGAAAGGTAATTAATTTCTTTATTTTAACACAAACATTCACATATTTTCCCATGATTTTTGGCTAAATAACCAATACAGACAACAATGTGTAGATGAATTTGTATCGTTTGATTACAGCCATGAAATAGGCTGCATGTAATTTCTGCATCTACCCCGTTAAGGCACATCCACTTATTTCCCAGAGCCCAAAGCAACTTTCCTTTGAATGGAGCAAAATAAATATCATTTATTTCCTAATCCCAGTGTTGTTTTTGTAATGCCAATAGCAACAAAAACAGCAACAGCTATAGAAAATGAATAAAAAGTAAAGAAACTTTTTTTTTTACTTTGAGACAGTTCACATTCACTTTAAGATGGTTAAAATGATTTTTCCTGAAGGTTCCAGGATGGTGATAAAAACAAAGATAGTCTGGAGCCCTGAACAGCAAATATCGTAGCAACATCACTACAACCAGACATCATCACCTTGTCAAAGCCCTGAAGACAGCCTGCCATGATAGAGTGATAGAATTTGCCTGGCTGAGGGCATAAGATGCTGTGAAACCCAAAACAATCACTGAACCCAGAAAACATCACTGATGATGCATCCCACCGCATGTGTAAGATCTATCTTTCAACTGATGTATTTTGTGTCATCTATATTCAATGTCCCCATGGTCTGCCAGCACATTTTTTCTGCAGCTGAGAGAATCTTACTACCACAAGCTACAATTAATAACCACAAAACATGATTTGTTTATCTACTTTTTCTGCTTTAAATTTCACAAGACTTAGTCAAAAAAACATGCCTTGCAGTAGATTCATGTGTACTAAAACATAATAATTGCACCCTAGAAGTATATTTTAAACCAGTATTTGAAATATACCTGTTAGCAAAATTGTATCAAGTATTAGGGAAACTTTCAAACAGTTACAAGTAGGATTACCCACAATAGTAACCATAAACTTATAGCCTCATGTAAGGGGATAACTGACACCAATAGGTCTATATGCGGTAATACATACAATGAACATTCAGAGTCAGGGAGTGAGAACACTCAACACAGAGGGTTAAAAAAAAAAAATTAAAGTTCAAATAATTCGGATAACTAAACAGCCAGACTAGATTTAACATTTTAAACGGCACATTCGAATTTACCTCATTGAAAGTGTATATATATTTATTTATAGAACAGGGATGGTGTGGGTCAGACTAAAAATACTAACATCTGTGCCTTCTGTAGTTAGAGAAAATCATGCTGTTGCACTAATTCAATATAAATCTAAAAAAAAGTATGTATTATGTAGTAATTGTCATGGCAGTCTCGCATGGTTTCATTTTCTGTTTCTAGCAAAGTAATGTTTGGTAACCTTATTTGATTGTTGATATTCTTTGCATTCAACGTGTGCTTTTGTTTACGTTTGTTACTTAGTTTGACCTCATCCTCCAATAATATGAACGCCCCCCCCACCACCCCACCCCCCAAAAAATAACTTAACAAAACAAACGATAACAAAAACAACTGATAAGTACTGTTTTACAACGCGCTTGCCTCTACATTGCCACATCGAGCACCGCCCCGAATAATATATCGCAGTGACAGGCTTCTCCGCTCTCAATCTAGCTAAAGAGACGCAGCTATGGTTTGACGTTAGCAAGTTTGCTAGCTGATTAGCAAACGCCTTGTGTCGATAAAATTTGCTCACGGCTTAATTTTGGTCACATCTCAACTCGCTCCCTTAAACTATACATTCGCGAGAGCCAACTTTAGCAGGTAAATAGTCAGCCCATTGGTCGCCTTCGGGAGTCTGTCTCTCGGTTATTTGGCTGGTGCTTTGCTGCATAACGGTTATGTTTGGTCGGCTAGGTGGCCAGCAGTGACCTCTCGCTTTTATTGAGTTTACAGCTAAAAACGTACGATAACTGTGATTTCGCAGAACAACATTACATTTTTTGCATTATGTAAACAACTAATGATTTTACCAACCGTCAGTGCGTCTTACAAACCACATACACTACAAACTGTATGAAAATAACGGAATAGACAGATTTACCTTTGCCAGCCTCCTGCTCGCTGCCATCTTGAAACTACTGTGTGTACCCAGAATACACCGCACGGCGAATATGGGACTGGTTCTCGGGCTGAAAATCAGTCATCAGGCCGTTATCTACATATGTTAAATGGATATTTCATGGAAATCCCGAATTTTTCATCCTATGTATAATACAAACAAAAGCACCCAAGAAGAAAAGTTAATCCTTATCCCCGAGTTTCCTCTTAGACTGATTTAGACTAGCTGTTACCTAATGTACATGTTATACAGAGCTATTATTATGCCTATTTTTTGCCAGGATTTTATTCTGCTAAATTTATTAGTTGCTCATTTGAATTAAAAAAAAAAACAAAACAAAGCATTGACCTTATGTCAATATAAAGCTTCTAGGTTACAGTAAAAAACAAACAAAGAAAAAATATTCAGCTTGTTTGCAACATGAATAACTTAATTGCATTGATGCGCTGAAATAGAGCTGGGCTTGAATTTAAATTTAATTTGATCAAGATAATGCCTTATCATGATGAGGACACCAGTACCATGTACTTTATTTTTAAATGCCAAATGTACTAAAACTATCAAAGAAATAAAACTGTCCCTATATTCTAACTATGTAATAGAATGCAGAAGTTAAAGAGTGAGCCAACCAAAAGTATATTCATCATAATGTGTCCTTGTCATTGCTGTTACTACACTGTCAAAATTATTTGTTTAAGTTGTGTTGTGCTGAGTTATGCAACTGATATTTATGGTGTAGAAACTAGTTGAGTATTTGATTGGCTGTGTCAAATTTTTTGTAGATTTTAAAAAGTATTGGTGCAAATGCTAATACCAGTCTTCAACTGCATCAAAGAACTTGATAAAAGGTATTGTTGAAAAAAAAAAGTTAAAATATTTTTTGACTACACAGCAGTGCCAATAAAAATTGTTTTAAAAATTCACTGGTATAGAGTTTACAGTTAACAAAAATTAAAAATTAATTTTGAAATGTAATATAATCAAATCTTAATTGATAGGAATAAATATCTCTCTTCAGTTTCTGAACATCTTTATAGAATATAATCAGACTATGAACCCAAACTCCTCCCTGGATTAGTGTGATAATAATCTGACCTGGCCTCAATGACCAAACAGCTGACACATTGTACAAACAGTTAATTTCCATGTCTACTAAGAGTTATGTCTGAACATTCCAGTATTGCTTTAGAGTGATATTTTGTGATCAATATTAAAATTTATAGGAATTTAATTGTAAAAATCCAAGCTATTTTTTAGCCTAAAAAAATTTTGAGGAGCCATAATGTTTTCTTTTTCATATATATGCTCTTTCCTTGCTGTATATGTTGTATTTTTTATATTTGATATTTTAATTATGTCAAATATGCAACAAATTAAAATCAAAACTTGAAAAAAAAGCACAAATGATTTAAATGCCCTCCTTACTCAAAAAAGTGTTTTGCTTGTTTTCTTGAATGTTAGCACTTCAGTGTGTATTGTGCAGAATTTTTTTTCAATTTAGATCTCCATTTTACAGTTGAACATATGATTTGTGACAACACAACTATTGAAGACGGGTGTGGTGGGTTGCTTGTAAGGAAGATTCTCTTTAACTAATGAGATGACTCATTACAAACTGCCCCGATGTTATGAAAATTGTATACTCTTCTAGTCTCCTAATATCTTCCCCAAGTCAGAGATGAGAATCCCTCCATTTTGTTTGGAGGTGTTATAACTGTTAAATGTGATGTCATGTTTATTCTTTACTGCTGAAGGAGCAGATAAGAGGCAAATGCTACATGACAGGTGTAACCCCTTTATTCTTACACCATTCCAGCAGACTGAAGAAACCACTCGATAGCTCCTCTCGGGTTCACGGTGTTTATTCAAGCTGTTAAAACACACACTGTGGTTGATGGTGATCTGTAAATATCCAGCTCCTGCCCCATATCACAAATCGCCAGCTACGAAAGGGCAACTCTTAACTCTGTCAAATGTGATCGTATAGTTTTGTTAAAAAAAAAAACATACAATAATTTCACAAAACAACCATGAACCCATTTTCTAGTTTTTTGGATGAGCAGCATATAACACATTAATGCAAAGCTCCCACAATATCATTTAAAATAATAAACTTAAACAGCTCTTATTACAAAGATACAAA
>JAPZDV010000022.1:56320-66423 GCA_029814665.1 Acanthurus lineatus | reverse complement strand
AACTTAGTCCAGTTGCCTTGTTTTTATGACTCTTTAAGATAATCATGACCTGGATGACTGAGAATCTACACAGACATGTCAGGGTCCAGCATTTGAGGAAGAAAAGAGGGAGAGTGAGGATGGAGAGGAGGAAGGGAGAAAAATAAGGAAGAAAATTGACAAACACATAAAGATTCTTCAGTAGAATTCCCTGAAACCAGTAATTATTTAAAGCTTCAACTAGAGCTACCAACTGGCCACCTACCATCTGGCAGTTGTATACTTCTGTAAATTTCACTATAAATAGTTGTTGTAATGCCACCATTAGGACTATTAGCCTACTGTTGGGTCACATGGGGCTCCAACTATGTTGGGTTTAAGAATTTGGATAGGCTATCTAAAGTAAATAATAGTAAGTTAGTAATAGGATTTAATTTACATCAAATCCACCTCAGGGCACCACCCTTACAAAGGGAAATGATAGCCGATCATTTAATCAGTCTCATAAAATTACTACCTATTAATTTGGAACTATGATAATGAATTAATACGATAATTATAATCAAAGTCCTAATCAATTGTCAGTAAAAGTTGAAGAACTTGGAGTTCTGCGGTGCAAGAGGTTGGAATCATTCACCTTTGTACAGATTGAACAGATGAACAAATGACTTGTGTCAAAAGCATTTATTTAACAAATACCAAACAAAACACACAATATCTAAACTACAAGCATATGCAGTATTTACACGTGTGTGTGTGTGTGTGTGTGTGTCTGCGTGTGTGTCTGATGGGCAGACAAAGACAAGATGGCTGACACAAAATGGTGGTTAGGACCGCATGGCTTAAACAAAGGAATCTCAAACAAAGATGGCCAAACCGAAGATTATGGCCAACACCACATGGCTAGTGTGGGAGTTTAAAGGTTTCTTTGTAAAGGCCCAATGCATGTAAGCTAAAGGTGCCAGGTTAAGAAAGGGGGGGTTAGTTTCACACAGGTTACTTACATGCAAGTTACTGGATATGCTTCCAGTCTTGTATGTGTGTGAAATTTGCAACTTACTTGACAATAACCAAGCCTAGACATAAAGTTCAAGAATAGATACAATAAAATCATTGTGTAACCAAGTTAGAACTGGTGAGGGACTTCTGGTGTTAGTAAAACAAACCAACAACACCATCTTGGGACTCTTACCAAAAGAATGTTAATATATCCTCTTTAATTCCTGACCCTTCAACAGAGGGTTTCCCCTGTAAGAAAACACAGGTAGGACAACAAATGAATACAAAGGCGTGTGTTTAGAAAAATATAAACACAATCTTTATTTTTATCCACATCAAAAGTAGTTTATAAAACAATAATCTTTATTCATTCAATTTTATAGTGACTAGACATGTGCAAAACAGTTGTCACATGAGGTGGAAAGGAACACCGCTACGTACTTTACAGGATTATCAGGTCAAACCTAGAAACAAAAATAGCACCACACGACACATCTAATGAAAAATAGAAGGCACATCTAATGAAAAATAAAAACACAAGACAAAGCCTGACAAAATAATCTGTGCAGCCACAGCCATGGCCTCTTACACAGTCTGGACAGGTGTACTTCAAACTGTTACTGAGCAGAGTCTTTTTTCCAAACTGTTACTGAGCAGAGTCTTTATTCCAAATGGTTATTGTGCAGAGTCTTTATTCTCAAAAGCAAGACTATGGACTTAAAACTAAAAAAACAAAAACAAAAACTAAGGAGAAACTGTTCAAAAGACTTCAAAGAAAACACAACTAAGGTGAGAAACAGACGTGAAAAAAAGATAAAAAAAAAAACATAGCATATTAGCCACCAATAAATAACAAAAATCATAAAACAGTAATGATAAAAGTAACAAACAATTCAGTTACCTTGGCTGTTCGCAATCTTACGACGGCATTACTCCGTGCTTGTAATCCCCGAACCACATACCCTCTGCACACTCAACACACCTAGATGCATGTAGACCGCCGCAACGAGTGCTGTACTGGGATGAGAAGAAAAGTTAATGGCACATCAAATGCAACAAACGCAGCATAACATGCAACACAGCTTGTACCTGCTAGTGATGTGATGGTTGTGAACGATCCGGCTCTTAGAGCCGGCTCTTTGAAGTGAACATGGGAGCCGGCTCCTGATCGGGAGCCAATTTGTTTTTTTTCCTCCTCTTTTTTCTGTTAAAGCCGCACCTGATTGGTCAAGATGTGTGGCAGCGTCTGTGTGTCCACACTGAACAGAAGGGGGAGGGAAGGAGAGGGGTTACAGACAGCCCAGTGAGCTGAGACTAAAGACTAGCTAAAACTGTTACCTGGATGCTGCTCTCCTCACTGTTAAAAGTGCTACATCCATAATGTAGATTTAGTATATTTTAATGCTTGTGATTTACCTTATTTTATTTGTTTTGTCATAAAAAGTATCAAAATACTTTGCCTCTACTTAAAATGCAAAATTATATATATAAGAATTTATTGTAAGTGCTACTGACACATTATATTTGAGTAATTTTGTCCATGTGACTGTTGTGTACATGAAACATTATAAATTTGAGTTTACATGGAAAATTCATAGTAGTCCTTAAATGAAAAAATTGAGTTGAGGTTACTGACTACCTATGAAGCTTGGCGGCAAAGGCAGCAGAGGAGGCAGACTGCAGGCAACACACGGCCGTTGGCATCTTCCCTACAGCGCCCATTTCCTTCATGAAAAAAAACCTGGTAGGTTCAGCAAATATATCTGAGTGATTAGTCGTGCTAAAACAATTATTGTGACTTGCAATGTTTACTTTAGAGGTCCCGTTTTTCAGCTAACATTAGCTAATCGCACTTTAGCTACCTGCCTTCACACGTGGTAAATTTAAGCTAACTGCTACGAGTTAACCAACAAACGTGGTCTTTTAAGCAACAACCGGTTATCAACCATGGTTGTTAATCTTGGTGCTATAACCATTATATATATTTGCTTGGACAAAAGATGCAAGTGTTAGCGTTCGCATGTTAACTTCGGTGACGTCACACGCCCCGCTCCGTTTTCACCACAAACTTCTTCGACATTGGCCGGTACCGCTTCCATTGCGGCACTGTATTTGCGATACAACTTCCGAAAACACAGGAAAAACACTCGCGGTCGTGTTTGGGTGCATAACATCAACCGGACATCGGAGCATTTTGTCACCGTCGCGTCGCTCAGTGAAATCTTGTCCGTTCGGCGCTAGTAATTTCTCCGAAACTTTATTGGTGATTTCGCATCGCCCCCACCTCCCCACGCTGAGCGGCTCCGCCGGCTCTCTGTCTAACACACACCAGACGAACACACAGCCGGCTACCCGTGCGTCCCCAGTGTTAATGCTAAAGGCTAATCTCTACAGTAAAAGTCCGCCACAGTGTCATGTGTATCCCTCTGCGGGCACCGCAGATCTCCGAGCAACGTACACCCGCCTAGTCAAGAAGGTAAAGTCAACGATGATTAGATGTCGCGGCATGGCAACCCGTGACATCGCCTGAAATGTAAATTTTTCAGCTTGATGCGACTCAATTTTTTTGAAATTGTATGCGAGTTTGATTTTTTGTAATTTGATGCAATTTAATGCTGTGCCATACATTAAGTTTAACATTTATTTTCCACTAAATTCATATTCTGACATATTTGCTTTGTCTTTTAGATACTCAACATCTGGACTCTTCCAACAACACAGGTACCCAGGTAAGAGGAAGTTGAGATTGATACACACACATGTTGAAATAGATGTGAGAATACAAACACAAGTAAATAAATAAATGTGTGCATGAGTATAAAATTGTTCAGCCAGAGTATTCAGCCAAAATCACCCTTACAATTATTTTTGGCAGGCGTTTTAGGCCGACAAGAGTTGAGAATTATCTGAGAATATGATGATTATGATGATGAATCCATTGTGTAATTCATGTTTTTTGTGACCTTTTGATTCCTAACATTATGTTGTAGGTTAAAATGAGCTGGACTTGTAAAAGATGTAGTGAGGTTCTGCCAACAAGAAGTGATCTCTTGAAACATTATAGACTGCATCATGGCACCTTTAGCCATAGTCAGTCATTACCCTGTATCTACTTGGAATGTTCATGCATCTTCAAAACCTGGAATAGTATGCACACGCATCTATCTCGATACCATGTGGAAAGTCAGACACAGAGACCCGAGGCTATCATGTCTTTTACATGCCTGTTGTGTAAGACACAAGGCTTTCCAACAGAGAGACAATATTTTGAACATGTTGGCCATCACCTTAAAAGTAACGAGACCGTTGACTGTATGTTTGGAGGATGCAATTTTCAAACCAATGTTTATGGAACATTTTTTGCACACAAAAACAGAAAGCATACACCTCATACTATGAGTGATTTTAAAGGAACCATTATTTTGGAAAAGCAAAATGAGGAGCCAACGCCAGAACTTGAAGCTTCTCTTGATGAGACTTTTGGTACTGGAGAAGGAACGAGCTTAGCTCCACACTCCTTGGAAAAGGATGACAGGCATTTACTTGTTGATCATATAGCCTCTTTCCTGCTTAAATTGGAAAGTGTGCATAATGTTTCAGATAGATGTATTGACGAATTAGTTGATGAGCTGCAGTTTGTGTCATCAGCATCTATGCCAATTATCAGAGGCACTGTCGAATCAAACTTAAAGAAGAATGGTTTTACTGTTGATAACACCGTCATCACATCTTTGGTTGACGAATTAACAAACACCAGCCCTATGAGCATGGCTTTCGATAAGTCTGGTCCTCTGTCATCAGCTTTTAAGAGAAGGCAGTATTTCATTCAAAGGTTTAACGTCGTGGAACCAGTTGAATATATTCTTGATCCACATGAAAATAGGAGCTTACAATATGTTCCAATTCTACAATCCTTGAAACAAATCTTAAGCAATAATGATATCAGGGAAAAGTTCCTCGCTGAAGATGGATGTGCAAGTATTCCTACACAGTACAGATCATTCCATGATGGTGCCATCTATAAACAGAGTGATTTTTATTCAGAGGAGCGTAGAATCTCTATATTCCTGTATTCAGATGATTTTGAGGTGTGTAATCCGCTAGGAACATCTCGAAAAAAGCACCAGATAACCTCTGTGTACTGGATATTGGCAGATGTCACATCTTGTTTTCGATCCACACTCACCTCAGTCTATCTTGCGCTTTTGTGCAAAGCAGATGATGTTAAAAGGTTTGGCTACTCGGAAGTTCTCAAGCCACTCTTGGAGGACATAGCTACACTGGAACGAGATGGTATATTGATTCCCAACCTTGAGAGAACAGTCAGAGGAACTGTTTTTTGTGTCGTTGCTGACAACCTTGGAGCACATGCATTGGCTGGCTTTGTCGAAAGCTTCTCAGGGCCATACATTTGTAGGTTCTGTCTAGGAGAGCGCTCTGAATTTCAAGAAAAGGAAGTGAGATCAGGTGCTTTTCCCATCCGTACAAAGGAGGATTATTCTGTACATGTTCAGACCATAAAGGAAAACCCTGCACAAACCCATTGCTTTGGGGTGAAAAGGCTTTGCCCCCTGACAGAGAAATTGAGCCATTTTCACTTGCTTGAAGGCTATCCTCCTGATATTTTACATGATCTTTTTGAGGGGATTGTTCCCATGGAGTTAGCACTGTGCTTTAGTGATTTCATAGCCAAAGGATATGTTACACTACAGGAGCTTAACAACACAATCAAATCTTTTCCCTACAAGTGGGGGGATAAGACAGACTGTCCACAGGCCATTCCCATCACATTCTCCACTCGAAGAAGTATCGGAGGAAATGCCCATGAAAACTGGACCCTCATCAGGCTGCTACCACTAATCATAGGACAGAAGATACCGTTAAATGACCCAACATGGAGTATCATTATGTGCCTGAAAGACATAGTTGAACTTGTGGTAGCTGTAACCCAAACTGAAGCAAGTCTCTCATATCTTGACACAAAGATTTCTGAGCACCGACTCAGATTACTTGCAGTGTTTCCTCAGGAGAAATTGATTCCCAAACACCACTTCCTGGAGCACTATCCAGCCCTCATGAAGGCGTTTGGACCACTCATTGGATTTTGGACAATGCGATTTGAGGGAAAGCATCGTTATTTCAAGCAAATTGTGAGGCATACTGGGAATTTCAGAAACATAACCCTTTCCCTTGCAACCAAACATCAGTTGATGATTGCTCATCATTTGCATGCAGCTACAACAGCTCCCACTGTAAGTACTGCCAGAGTATCCCAAGTGCCAGTAGATGTTTTGCATGCAAATGTACAAGAGGGAATAAGACGAGTGTCTCCAGGGCAGACCAGTGTACATCTTTCCAGCACTGCCACACTTTATGGAACTATGTACTCAAAAGGCATGATTCTGGCCTGTGGCTCTACAGCCGGACTCCCAGACTTTGTTGAAATTCTGCAGATAGTAATTCTCAGAGACAGGGTCCATTTTGTGGGCAAAGTATTTATTTCCTGGTATGATGAACACTTTTGAGGATTTGAGCTGGAGAGTACAGAGCTGGTCGTTTTTGTGGAGCAGAAGGATCTAACTGATGTGTATCCACTGTCGGACTATAAAGTTGGACAAAGGCGTATGGTGATGCTTAAGCGCCACATCTGTCTGGAATAGTAGGTATACATATTTGGTGGACTAATTAGTAGAGTGTTTATGTGTTGTCTCAGAGGCATTTATCTTATAGGAGTGTAATGATATGATATGTTGATTGATTTGATATTCCTTATCACAAAGTCTTGTCTCGATACGATTTTGATTTGATTTGATTCGATTCAGAGGCCTGAAATCGACATGAGACGATATTGTGGCCATTTAACACCAGTATATCAATTAATAGGGAACAACTAAAGTATGATTTGACAATTTAATAATTGGGCACTTCCAGACATTTAACTGAAAGACAGTCTATTTTCAGTAAAAAGAAAAAAATACACCCGCTATCCTCATCGGTCTCTTGAAGTTGTAGTTGTAGTAGGATCAATGTTTTCATTTTTTTTCACTCTTCTGTACTAGTACAAAACAGAACACTTTCTAAATGCTGCATAGCTGAATGTCAAAAAACCTCATTCCTTGTTCTGTCATCTTTTTTTAGGCTACTTCATCGATATGACTGCAGCTGTAAAGTTTCGAGTCATCCTGGATCATGAAATAAAGAAACTTTGTCTTCCTGGAATACCACATACTGTACAAGAGTTGGAAGCAGCGGTAAAACAAGCTTTTGGGATCCCGGTGGACATTAGCCTTCAGCATAAGGACCCGGATTTTGATGACTTCATCACATTAAGCTCAACTGATGACCTGAAAGATAAGGACACACTGAAGATGTGTATGTACCACCTACAATAATTGTAACAACTGTTGATGAATCTGAGCTCTCAGAGTGCTCCTTCTCCAACTCCGTGGCAGAAGATGAGTCTCTACCATCAACATCAAGTGAGTCTGTCTCTCCAGATTCGGATGACACAGTAATACTCCCTCCCTGCAGCCCTGGAATGCACAAGCCGTGGCCTGCTGAGTTTCCTATTCCGAAGTTTGCATACAACACAGAAATAGCACTTCAAAAAGGCAATGAAAACTACCTCAGAGATGGTTCCCTTCTGTACAAAGAAAAGTTTTCCCTGGTCTCAAGTCCAACATTCTGGAGTGCTTAGCTGAGGCAATCTTTGCATACACGCCATACCCAAATGATGCACAACGGTGTGCAGTTGCAGAAGCTCTCATAAAGGAACACCCATGTTTGAAGGAACCAGGCTCTTTCAATGGTCTCTATGGATGGCAACAGAGCTTGAAGTATAAAGCAGGAAATTACAGAAGCAAACTTCGAGTGCATGGAGTTCTAGAACTTAAGGTTAATTCTCTAAAGCACAAGAGTCCTGAAGATAAGAAACCAGCTAAGAATGTAAAAAAAGCAAGGAAAGCTGAGGTTAACTACCTCCCCCCTCATCCTGAAGGGGAAACAGATGAATCCCTTGAAAGTGTCAGGCTGGAGCTGATCTCTGAGTCAAAGAAAAAGAGTGATGCCAGAGTTATAAACGAGATGATGTCAAGAACCTTCAGTTCCAGAAGACAGGAGATTGTAGGTCAAACCCCAAGTGTAGCAGATCTCCTGGAAAGATGGCCTGCCCTCTTTGAAGAATCACAGGTGAGCTAAAAATCAACAAATCAAAATCATGTTTATTTACAGGTATGGGTGATGAATTTAGGAGTAAAAAATACTCACCCATTTGAAAGCTTCCCCCAATGACTGATAATGATGTGAGAATCCCCCTAAAGGCTGTTTGTGGAAATGTTAGCATGTGTTCTTAAGATTTTTCCACAAAAGTAAGGTAACTTAATTCATTACTTTTTATACTCAAAAATACAAATATGGTGACTATGTCCCTTTACTACTTGATTAGAGCTCATCAAGAATGTTTATTTGATGTATGGGCTAAAACTAAATTTTACCTAAAACTCAAGCATGTATCTTAAATAAGAATATATCCCTATCCCCTTCAGTATGTGATAAAGATGGCATACTTCTGCTTACAGATCAGCGAGGAGTTCCGCCGAATTAATGACATACCACTCGAGCCGACGTTCATGTCACAGTTAGACAAACACACACCGAAGATGTTGTCACTGTTCCATGCAAAGGGAGGAGCTGTGGGCCAAAGGATCAAGTCACGGATGCTGGAACTCATCCAGGTAAGAGGGAAAAAATAATCTTACGTTAAATATTTTCCATTACATTCAACGCCTCTCCTCTCATGTAATCTCATGTCCTCTCCCCTCTTCTACTCTCCTCTCCTCTGTTCTCATTTACCCTCCTCTCCTCTCCCCTCATCTCCTCTCCTTTACTGTCTCCTCATCTCCTCTCTTCTCATCTCCTCTCCTCTCACCCCCTCTCCTCTACCATATCCTTCCCTACTTTTTCATAGGACACAACTGTCTCTGTTGATAAGAGAAGGGAGGCGGTCCTGAGATGCTTGATTGAGTACATGGGGGGCCATCAAGAGGACCTGATAAGTGACCATAATGTATGTGTTAGGCTTAAAGCTACTTATCTATTTGATCTGTACTACCTCACTCACCAAACTATTTTCTTCTTTGTCTCCACCAAAAGGGACTTGAAAATGAGGTGCATGCGGCGCTGAGTTGTTGTCCAATGAAGATTTACGTGTGCCATCAGCTGGATACTGTCGGCATCGTCATTGACGGATACCCAGTCATCAGAGGTTTGCCCAACCTGGCAAAGGCATGCTGTCTTCTGTTTGGACTGATCTATGCTCTTGAGCTGAAATATCCTGCAAAACTGGCGCACACATTTGAAGTCTATCAGAGGCTCTTTCTTGGCATGAATGTCATGCGTCCCAAACCATCATCCAAGTACACTAATTTGCTGAACAGGCTGAGGTTAATTTTTAGTTTTAGTTTTTAGATTGATGTTTTTTTTATACATTTGCAGCCACATTGAGAGTGTGAGATTTGCTTTTGTTTTTTTACATTGATTGCCATGGTGGTTGGCAAAGAGTGTTTTGAGAGGATTGCACTGACTTCTCTATGTTTGGTTGTGTTCAAGTTGATACATTTTTGGCCATGTTTAAGACAAAGCTAAACTTTTAAGAAATAAGTGTTGTGGCAACGCAGCTGAGCCACTAAACAGTTTCCAGTGTGTGCGCGCCCTCGGTCGGTTGCTCAGTCGGTCGACTAACTTTTATCGCTGTGCCATCTTTGTTATGCTGAATTTTGTACATTATGGCTATATTTATGCCAGAAGTTAAACATTTTAAAAATAAATATTTTAAATGTCTTTTCAGCTTGTTCTTCATTTGAAATTGTTGCTTTTCACTAGAAAGTCTATTTATGTTTTGATGTGCTTTAATGATAAATTTTACAGTATAATTAATTAATTGAGATGAATGTACTTCTGGTGAATAACCAGAACTTATTTTTTTATAAGTTAGATGCAGGTATTTCTTTTTACAGTGTTCTTTTTGTTTTACGCATTTTAATTTATATTTTTTTGTGTTATTCTCTAAGCTTGTCTATGTTGTTTCACTGTAAATAGTTAACAGTTTATAAATTATATACATACAA
>JAPZDV010000022.1:27706-45578 GCA_029814665.1 Acanthurus lineatus | reverse complement strand
AAGCAGCTGAGAAGATCATTGGTGTCTCTCTTCCCTCCCTACTGGACATTTACCACACCCGCCTCACCCGCAAAGCCGACATCAGGTCAATAGAGAAATTGCAGGTGACCCCACCCACCCATCTCACAGTCTCTTCAGCCTGCTGCCATCGGGGAGGAGACTGCAGAGTCTCCGGGCCAAAACCAGCATGCTCAAAGACAGTTTTTTCCACCAGGCAGACAGGATGCTCAACTCCCTCCCTGCTCTGCCCCCCCCCACCTCTGACTCTGGGCCACAGACTCTGCCCACGCACACACGGATCTCAGGACTGCACACTTTAGTTTACCCCTGCTCATTTGCACTATTGTGTCATATACCTCATGACTGTTTATACTGTTTATATTGTTAATTGTAGTTTTTAAGGTAGTTTTTTTATTTAGTTTAGTTATTGTAGTTTTATTTATTTATTACTTCGCTGCACTATGGGTCCGAGAGGACTGAAATTTTATTTATGCTGTATGTCAAGCATGTATAGCATATTTGACAATAAAGTTGACTTTGACTTTGACCTTTGACTTTTAGGAAGAGTTTAGGGTCTCTCGGACCAGAGAGACACTGCTCTATCGGGACTCAAAGGACTCGAAAGTGGCATCGGCAGGCATCAGCGTGGAAACAGGCAGAAAGTGTAGAGCCCAGGTAGGCCTGGGGGTAGCTGAGTCCCTGTTGAGACACAGGACTTTGGTGGGCACAGTGGCAATGAGGCGTGTAGGGCTGGGTCCTTTTCCTCAGCCTCGCAATGAGATGGCACATAGTGAGGACAAACAACAGCTAGTCCTGAAGGAGGTTTGGGCAGGAGTCGAGGAGGAGCGGACCAGCAAGATGGTGGGCATGCAGCTGCAGGGAGCGTGGACGAGGTGGGAGGGGGCGCTGGACAGGAAGGTGTCCTGGGCTGAGATCTGGCAGGCAGAACCCCAGCGCATCCAGTTCATGTTTCAAGCTGTATACGATGTCCTGCCTAGCCCAGCAAATCTCCATCTCTGGGGCTTGGGAGATTCTCCTGCAGCTGCCCACAGGCACTGGGGGAGGGCTGCTATCGCTGGCGACACGACCAGGTGCTGAAGGCAGCTGCTAAAGTCATCTCCAGAGCTGTTGCCCACCACAACAACAGCAAGCAACACCAGGGCAAAAGGAACATCGCCTTCGTCAGGACTGGAGAGCAGAACCAGTCACACCCCAAACCAGCAGCCGGCCTTCTCACCTCAGTGTCAGACTGGGAGCTGAGAGTAGACTTGGGCAAGCAACTTAAGTTCCCGGACCACATCGCTACAACATCTTTGAGACCAGACATTGTGATTTCCTCTGTCTCTTCAAGGCAAGTTCTGCTGATAGTACTGCCAGTTCCGTGGGAGGACCGCATTAAGGAGGCAAACGAGCGGAAGCGATCCAAGTACCAGGAACTGGTAGAGATTTGCTAAGGAAGAGGCTGGAGGGCTCGCTGTGAGCCCTTTGAAATAGGGTGCAGAGGCGGGCTGCCCACTGTGCAAACTGTACACGCTGCCAGGCATCACGGAGGCTGCAAAAAGGAAAGCCATGAAGAACACCATCGAGGCAGCAGAGAGAGCCTCCAAATGGCTTTGGATCAGGAGGAGTGACCAGTGAGCTAATGCTGCTGGGACACAAGCCAGGGTCCGATGAACCCTGGCTGGGTCACCTGATGGAGGGCGTATGATGTTGAAAGACCCGAAATGCCCAATGATCTCAGGCACATCACTGATGATGTGTCCCAGCGCATCCTAGGATGTATCTTTCATCCTAACATCGACTCACTAGATGGACTCTTTAGGTGAAATAAAGCTCCAATCATAAGTTAGAGTTTAGCAGCCATCTTAGGCAGATTACTGTGTTTAAAAACTGATATGTACTGAGGATATTTTATCTCTGCCCACCTCCCCCTTACTCACCATATTTTGCAAGCTCTGTGACTTCATTTTGTTTCCCAAACTTAAGTTTGACTTCTGGCTAGTAGCTACTGACCTAGGTTTTAGGTCCAGGGTGAAATCATAAATGTACACAAACCAGTTTTGTACAAAAATTGCTTAACTAAGGTGCTGGTGATGATAAGCAATTTCACTTTGAATGTGTTCTGACACTGCACATCTCACTGTTTTAGTATGTGTTTTTGTGGATAAAACCAACGAGTTTATATTGCTCAAACATATCCGCTGTCTACTTTGGTAATGTTTTATTCTTCTGTTTGTTAGTTCATTTTTGTTGTCTTACATAATTAAATGAATGCAGAGGGGTTTTCAGATGTTTTGTATTTATTGTTCATTATTTGGCAGCTGAAGCTCAGGAAGTAGAAAGGGTTATCTTCTAATCGAGACAAGAAATACTGATACTTAGAGCATTAATATGATTAGGCGACTTTTGCTCACCATTATAGAGTGATACCACATCAGGTCAATAGAGAAATAGATATTACAACTAAACCAACAATTTAATCTTTTTTCTCTCTGTATTACCTAAAATATTTTCTGATTTTGTCTGATATTTTCAGAAAAAAAAACAAAAAAAACTTATGAAACCCACCAACCTAACCCTCTTAAGCATCAAGCATCAGCGTCAAGGATTTTACATAACATGAAAAGACCCTCCAGATAGCATGAAAGATTTTAAAGAGCCCTTAGGTGTCTCTCTATTTCCTCCAGCTTGACACAGTTCAGTGAATCCTTGACTGAATCCTCAAAGTTATGGAATTGGACTTGTTTTTAGTGAAATCTATCTATCTATCGATTGTTTCTCTCTCTCTCTCTCTGTCTCTCTCTCTCTCTCTCTCTCTCTCTCTCTCTATCTCTCTCTACACACACACACACAAACATATATACATATATATATATATATACACACACACACACACACACACACACACACACACACATTTTTTTTTGAGTCACAGTACTATCATGACAGTAGTAAGAATGGAACAAAAAAGGGTTTCATTAAAGTTAAAAGCATGATTTTATTTAAAAATTCTACACTTCAAATGGCAAAGCAAGAAAAATTCTTTCACCTTTTAGTTCATTGTTAACCCCTGAGCACCACAATCCAGCATTTAACAATACACTGGATTCATCCAAAATAAACAAAAGGGAAATTAAGTATATATTTAAAGCTTTACACACAGTTAATACAGCAATTAATGTCTAAAACTATAGCATAGCATAGCATAGTTAAAATACAAACTAAACAACATGATAATTGATTACATAGGTCAATTAATTTTTTTTCCCGCATGCAGAGCCATCACTTTCTCTTTGTTGGTCTGCCCTGCCATTGTTTAACCTTGAAAATAAAATGAGTTTTCTTTCATTAAGTCAATAAATACACAGATACATTTAAAATCAGAGCTTTTTCATCAACATGTATTGAATTTCAGTTTGTGTTGACTAAAGACAATTTTTTTGTCTCCAAACAGATTGCCTACCACCTTGTGAGTTCCTATTTTCAATATTTGGAACCTTTGATCGACTGAAATGCTTGAATTCCTTATCTAGGACCCATGATACAAACTCTGATGATACTGGATTGCAGCTATTCCTGATTATCTTTCATCATCACAAATGCTGACTTGGCCAAAGAAAAGCCCCCAGACTGGACATCAGCAATGTGACACTTGTCATGAAAGTCTGCTATAAAGTTGTGAAGTAGGAGAAGCAGGTAGTTCTAGAGGTGTTTACGGTATTCTAAGCTATGTTTCAATTAATTATCTCTTTCTGTGTGGCTTAACACAGACACACAGTCTTCTGAACAATTTAATGATCTGTCAGGTTTATATTATGGCCTTCTATTTGAATTATATCAATTTTCTTTGTTTACAGTTTGCTATGACAGATGGATCTTATGACTTTTATATTCCCAGGTGTCACTTGCTGTTGCTATTGAGAAGAAGAAGCTAGTCAGAAGTCCAAATGCTGTAAGGTCTTTTTCCAATTTAACTAGAAAATAGATCTGTTGTTATTGTCTGTCAAAACAACCGTAATAATTTTTTTTTTTTTAATCATGATGCTATGGCAGTGTCACATACTTAGTTGAGCCAACCACCCACATTGACCTCATCTCTTTGAGGTTGAACTTCTTTTGAATTTGTTATACACAGGGACAGAAAATGTATTGCAGAGAAAAATCCTTTTTGGGCTTATAATGAAACAAGGGTAGTTCTAGGCAATCGATAAATGCTGCATCAGAAATGAAAGTATGCAGTCCTTGTAGTTTCAGAAAAAAAAATCAATACAATGTGTAATCTTCAGTTTTACATTCAATTGGCAACATGTGCAACATAATTTAAACAACCATTATTGAATGTTTGTGACTAAAAAAATAACCTATGTCCCTCCTCAGTTTCAGTTTCCAATAAAAAAATTAGTTAATACTTATGTCCCTAAGCTTTTAACAATTTAAAAAAAATACATATTTACCAACAAACTTAGTGATGAATTTTGTTCTGTGGATTCAATTGGAAGAGTTAAAGAGCTCTAACTGTAAGTAACCCTATACTGTGAAAGTAAACTGGACTTCAGTTTCTAGATTCTTGGATGGCTGAAAGAGATATCACAATACAGCAGCACTGATTATAACCGTGATATTTAAGAAGTGGTATGTTGATTCTAACATTGTCAAAGTGGGTGGTGGCAGCGCACCTTAACACTTGTTACCAATGGAAAAAAAGTAGAAGAAGAGACAGTTACAAACACTAGCTAGCTAGTTACTGCCACAGTATGTTGCTACAACTGCCCTGAAAAATCACATCAGAGGAGAAGACAGACAAGAGCAAGCCAATTTATATGCACTCAAAAAAGTTACCTTGACAGACTGGGAGTTTCTTGTATCCTGTTAAACGATTTAGTACGCATGCCAGTCCAGAGAAAATGCCAATCAACAGTAAGTGCTAAAGGAGGAAATACCACCAACTTGTTCACCAGCCCTGGTGTTATTCATCCTTCATGTTTTGACACACAGAGACAGTAAGTTGCAGTTAGTTTGATTGACCAGAGATCTAAATCAAGTTCTTTATTGTGCATTTTATTTATCATGGAATTTGACTTAACATTATATTTCCCCATACTAGTTATTTAAAAGGCAGCATCAAGGAAGTGAGAGAGAGAGTTAGAGGTTCTAGTCAACAAACACTGTTGAAGTCAGTTAACCTAACAAAGCAGCAGGACTGTTGATGTCTCACGGGTCCATCTTGAAAAGCTCCTTCTGAATTTGTTTGTGTCTGGTAAAAATGTGTGCAGACCAATCAGCATCCTTTGAGGAGATAGAGGTGGTAGCTACAGGCATGATTCACTTTTCATGAGAGTGAGAGACAATTTCAAGCTTGTATACAGTGACAGTCGCCAAAGAGGTTAGTGTGGATGCTGTAATAGCGACAGTTTTTTATGAAATGGACAACATTTCCTCATTAAAGAAGAGCAAAAATGGCACTGCAAAGGCTTTTCTTGATGGAAAAGATTTTTTTGTTCTTCTACCGACTGGTACAAGCAAGAATAATGAATGAACACAACGTTTTTCCAATTGCCTTCAAACTTTTTTCTTTTTTTTTAACCTTCCTCTTGGAAACACTGTCTATTTGGTGGTTCTCAGAAGGACATGTAAAATATATCCTACCAATATGTGAAATATTCCATCGGGCATGTCAGGTTAGGAGTCATTGTGTGAGAAAATAAAAACAGGCATGGCTATTTCAAGTCAGGGTGGGGCCAATGAGCATTTGCCTACATCACTTTTTTGTTCAGCTGCCATTGCAATGCACACAAAACACACAACAAAGTTAAAGCTGATTAACATGATCAAATAATTTATTATGTTTTCTATAGATATCACGTTAAATTGTAAACCTTAATCCACAATAATTATGTAGAGAAAATCTGATACTGTGACAGCCCTAGGCCTAAACTACCTTCTCCTACTTCGAACCTCTATTTAGGGTAGATAATCATGTGTGTGTGTGGGATTTTGAGACAGATAATAATAAAGTTATCTGAGGAGGCCCAAGCTGTGCCTGAATACATGGATACCACTATGACTGGAATAATGCTACAGATTTTCTAAAAGAGGGAGGTCCGTCTAGTCCAGCTCTTTTAAGAAAACATACTTAAGCCCATTATTGTTGGGCTGACATCACTGTTTCAGTATTCAAGAATATAACACAAAGTTTGAGAAAATGATTTTTTTGTGTCTAATTTGCAGAATTGTCTGATTGCCAAAGAACATTTCAAATAGATATAAGAAATATAAAGAACCACCTTTAATAGCTCAACTGACAGCTTAGGAGTCAACACATCTTGTTATCTGAGGATTGTCCTCTGCTGCATGATTGTGTTTGTACAATTTCAGCATCACAAATTATACATATAGTCACACAATATATTATTAGCTTTATCACCAGTGGTCAGCTTGAAATGTTACACCATAATCATGAAACTGAATTTAGCCTTTTTAATCAAGAACTGTTGACAATCTTCATCAAAATTCTGGCACAGTAAGGAAGACAGCAATTCCAAAAATATGGACTACAAAGCAGTTTTTAGAGCTTAAGCAGTTTATACTTGGCCTTGTGTTGCCAGAGTCAAGGTTAGAGGTATGCAGAATTCCTCAAAGTCACCCTCAGGGATCATGAACAACATCTTGCTGACATTTTTTTTGCTTATCAGCTGATATTTTATATAGTTATAAGTTATTATTGGCTCATTGATTTGTATACAGGTGGTCTCTTATTTTAACCTCTAACAAAACCTTTAATAAATTTTTGAAAGTATAATCTCAGTCCAAACGTCCTTTTCAACAGCATCTTTGTATTTATTACAGAAAGTTGAAACAAAAACAAACCAGGACATCAGAATTCTGACCTTTTTATGAGTCAAATATCTATTGTTTAACTTTTTAATAAAAACCTTATTTCTGACGAGAACTCTCCAATCCTGAGACCTACAACCACCGTCTTCAGGCCCTGTGCTGACAGGACAAATATGAAATATGTGTTTGCCACTCATTGTTATAAGATGCTGTCCTCCTCTTAGTTTTCATGTTCTTCTGTAGATTAAATTTGTTTCAAGAGCATTCTGGCTATATCTCACAAAAAGCTGTTCTGTTGTGCCGGCACAACACCCAACATAAAAAGCACTTTTTGCCTAACTCCTAGTATAGTCTGTTTTTTTTCTTCTTTTGACTGAAAAGCATTTTGCATTCACACAAATACATGAATATGAAACACCATCAATACACTGGCAATTAAGATCGTGGACATGGTTCTTTGGCACAGTCTATAATAAATGAGGTAGATGTGTGTCAATAAAATATTCCCTTCTTTGGTATAACTATACAAAACATGAACAAGAAAAAATTCCAGTGATTGTTTGGAGTTAAAACACTGATTTTCAAGTGGCTGTACAATAAAATAAAATAAAAAAAAAAATTATGAGGTATATCTTGTTTTCATACTTATATACAGGAGGATGGGTGAGGTAATGCTTCAAGAAGACTCAAAAAAGAAAATACTAAAATAGTGAAGCAGAATGCAATAAATGCAGGTTAGAATATAAAACATGATAAATAAAATTTGCAATTAAATGTTTAAACAGACTTTTAAAAAAACTACATATATCTTCAAATTGATTCCAATTTCCTTGAACAATGAAGAAATATTTTATCCCTCTTTTTAAAGCAGAGGAAAATAGTAGATAAAATGAAACGGTAGAAGTTCTCTGATGTCAGTCACAAGTGCATCACCAAAAAGGAAACCTGCATTTTACTTACAACATAAAACTACAGGATGACTGATTTTCTGCAGAGTACATATATGTATGTCCTGCTACCTCCTCAGTTTTTTTCACCTGCTGAGGAGGTTGAGGTGCTCTTTTTACTGTCATAGCCATTTCTCTATGAATTTGTTACCATGTAAAAACTCTTACTAAATTTCTTCCCAAGATTCTGCTAACCAACATTACATATTTTTTGTGCTTCTGACTTACTCATATCTTTTATTATTTTCTTTAATCAGTATGTTGCAAAATATTTCCTCAAAGCACAATGAAATTTCAGTATCTGAAGCTCTACCAAACTTTTTTAAGTGTATCTGACCCTAACCAGTACGGAAATTATGCCAACTGCAATATTTATCATCTTGAATAAAGAAAGCATTGTATGTGAACAGTGCTTTTCATTGCATCAGTTTGATCTGTTATTGGGTCTATACACTCTGTAAGGCAAGATTTTTACTTTAATAATCAAAATGAAAAAAAAATTGATAATCCTGACTAACAAGCTGTTTTTTTAGTTTTACCTTATTCCATTGTCAAGTGAAACCTATTTTATAATCACAGTAAAAGAAAAACCTAGACAAAAAAAGACTAAATTATTCAGCAGTCTTTCATAGTAAAAGGCATCAGAGTGATGTAATTCTCCTTTTACTGACCATATTAGTGTTACTTATACAAGAGCTGTAAACAACTATTTGCTTTTAATCATATGTGATGTGGTGGTTTCAACAGAACTGAACAGATGTGAGTGACTGTGCAGTTTGAGAAACATATAATTGAATGACTAATAATCTGACTAGCACACTTAGTAACGTAAAAAGAGCTAATGACTGTGTCTAAAATACATATGACAAAACCTACAAAAACTGGATGCAAGAGATTTCTTAGGTGTGTTTTCTATGTTCCATAATACAATATACAGCAGTAAATCTATGAAGAATTTCAGGTAGTGTTCTAAGCATAGATTATTTGACTGTGTAAATGTGAATTAGCTTGTTGTCTTCAATTTCTAATAACCTGTGTTCTATCAAGATTATCTGTGCCTATAATATAAAGCAGGGGTATAAACAGGTTAAAACTGGCAACCCCCCCACCCCCCACCCCCCACCCACCCGAGGACAGTACTTTAGACTAATTAAATTAATTAATTAATAATAATAATGTGGTACTGTTGGTACTGTGCACCACTAAAACACAATAGAGTCCCATCTCATTGAGGGGCACAGTATCAGAGGTTGTTCAATGTATGTTCTAGTCAACAATATGCTTTCATGGTAAATATATTTAAATCAAAGGGTTTTTGATTTAAATATATTTAATTTGTTTAATGAATCTATCACTAACTAAGTGACTCACAGCAAACATGGAGCAGGCTGTTCCTAACTTGTGTAAAGTGTAAGTACTGGCATATAAACAGGAATTAGAAACCACTGTTTTTTAGTGATAGATTGGGCAATTCATTAACTTTAAACTTATTGCGTTGGTTCCATTGTTTGGCGAGTAAGCTAACTGGCTAACAAGTTAAAAATCAACAGTTGGAACTGGATGTGTGTGCAACACTCTCTTTAGTCTTATCATTTGCTCTATACTGACACATCCTAAACTAAAGAATCAATGGAACCCCTGAAATTGTTGCAAAATTTTCACAAGTCTCCAAGACCATACTTTAAATCAGTAGCCTTCCTATAGAATAAATGAGGATTTCCAAGCCAGATGTGCTTAGTCTCTTTGTATTCCTGCATAATCTTCAGGCTTGAACTTTGGCGCAAAAGATTATTGTGTATGCTGGATATGTAGATTTGTTATCATCTTTGGTATCAGCTGTAAGCAGTGAGTTTCTGAGGTCAGTCAGAAAGCATTCACACAATCTGGACTACTCTAAGGTTAGCTACTGAAGGTTAGCTGTTCAGCTGCTTCATCTTTTAGGTGAGGCTGTGTACAAGCGGGAGAAGAGGAAGCTTTTATCTGGCTTAATCCAGGTTGCACCTTAAGGTGATGGACGACCATGCTTTTGAACTGAACCCTGAAACAGATGTCCAAGATAAGAGGGACAATGGTAACACACAAAGGTTCAGTGGCATACAACACACTGCTACTTTTGAGCAGGAGGAGCATGGATAAGAGGGGGTGGGCATATCTCTTATGTCAGTAATTACGATGTGTGTCATTTTGCTTGGTAGATATGCTTATTTTCAATTTTTTTTTTTCTAAACCTACAAGGAATCTGATGAAGTGGACAAAGACAGAGCCACCTTTAAACAACAGAATTTTTATCTGATGATTGTGTTTCCAACTATTTGATATCTTTGGGAAGAAGAAAAATGGATCACCTTCCTAGAGATGTAGGAGGAGGAGCTGAGGGGAGAGGATCCTCAAGGGGAGGAGTTTCTGTGCCCCTGGAGTGAAGAAGAGGATGAGGAAGAGGAGCAAGAGGGCTGGAACTGTGTGGGACTTGTTTTTCCCTGAGTCTGACAATTGCTGTGTCTCCTGTGATGTCCTGTCATTGCTGCTAAGGCTGACTGGCGGGCAAACAGTATACCTGAGGGGGAAAAAAATTAAGACAAATCAGCATTAAACTCTACACTGAACTCTGTTCTGGTATCCATTCTAAAATAATATGCCAGGACATTTATGTAACTAAATTATTATTCTACAAATGACATTTCACTACTCCAACTAGTGTACTCTGATTGGCCGCCACTCCATTATTTTACAGAATAATTCACTATCTGCCAAGTGAGATGTGGCCCTTAGTTAAATCAAACTGTTTAACAGATTTTTTTACTCTTGGGGATAGAGTTTATTTTTGATGACAAATTATTGAAGCTTTAAATTCTGTAAGTTTGGTATCACTCTGGTGTGTTTGGTTGGTTGAACTATGTATCTTTTAAATATGAATGTTTAAATAAAGGAATCTAAGACTCTGTAAGACACAATAATGTTAGTCATTAAAGTGTATATACGAAATGGTAAATTATTGCTATGTTTTGTAAATTGAACAGTGAAGACCTTTGGAGAAATATATAAATACAGCTAATTAATAAAAATTTACTTGACAGCAGTACGTTGGCCTTGTATAAATTAGGCAGGTAATCAAAACTTCAGATTTTAATGACTGAATAAATCTGAAAAAGGCCCTAACCCATAAAACTATTTAAAATGTTAAATTTGAATTAAAATAAGTAAATCGCTTTGTATCTTTCAAGCCAAAGACATTTTAAGATATTTAAATTACAGAGAAAATAAAAAGACAGTCATTAAAACACAATGACTTTTCTTTTTCAGCATACTCACCCTTAGATTCAAATATTAAGACAGATAAAGTTAAGTGTCAACTTGTGACTAAGAATCTGTAAGTTGAATAAAGTCAACATTCTGGCTGCTCACCACTGGTACTCTGAGAGAGAACTCAAATATGGTATGACAGCCACTAGGCTTCTACCCTGACATACACGACTTGTGTTAAAGCAGAAAGGCAGTAATTACCTCAAGGCATAAGCTACCTCTGCACACACATAAACACACACACACATACACACACACATACACACACACAGTTCTCACTAGGTAGGCACATAAGACAATAAGCCCCATCGACCTCAAATCCACAGGCCCAATTTTGAGATATTTAACTTTTTTAACTCTATTGGACTGCCACTTCATTACGATGGATTTTATAGCAAAGACATCAAATTGCGTGGAGGACTAAGCACCAGGGTGCTGCTATAACTTATTGAATTTCCTGCCTGCAATTACATCAGCAAACGCCCCCTCTATTTACCTGTGTAGACAACTCCATTTATTTCTATTGACATGTTGATGCTGCTAATGCCGTTGGTAGACAGGTTCAATGCGGTCTCTTGTCTATCATCTGTCAAGAGAGGAGGCAGAGAACGAGAGAGAGAGAAAAACTCAATATGAGCATTTAGAAAGGGAACAGAAGAAGCAAGAGGAGCACCCTGGTCGAGTATTGGTGATAATTCAGTGAGTGACAGGATAAGGAGGGCTTTATTAAAGAGTTATGGGGAGAAAGAACTGTCAAAAGATGTTTGTGCATGTCAGTCATGGGTAAATTGTATTAAGTAGCACATAGCTGGAAAGCTTAGCTGAATAAATGTGACTGTTTCTAAAAAAATAATAGTAATGTCTTAAGAAAATGGACATATATTACACAAACAGAATAATCTCAGTGAGCTGCTGCAATATCAAACTGACTGTAAACACAAATTTATTCATCTAAGTGCATCTTGGTGGAGACAAATGATAGTGTTTGGATCTAATCTTTAAATGACAGTAGAGGTCAGAGCTAGACAACCAGTGTGGAAATTAACTTGAGAAAGATTCTCACTCATTTTTCTATCACGTATCAAGCCTGTTATTATGACTAATATGAGAGAAGCAGTGATGCAGACAGAAATGATATCACACTTGAGTAGACAGGCCCCTTATTCTTCCTTTAAACTCTATCATTAAGTCATATATGACTTATGGCTTGTCATGAGCACTGTTGGCTGCAGCCAAAGCAGGTATTTTTACTCATGACATGCCTCTGTTCAAGAAAAAACATTTCATCATAACGTCTACGGAACTGAACTTCGCATTACTCATGTTATATGAAGAACTACTTGCACATTAGTGGTCAAGGAATTTTCAAGTTTGATCTCAGACAGTCTCTCTAGCATGGCCAATGGCTGTTTTTGAAATTCTACCAACTACTGTAGACACACTGTCATTCGGGTCTGTTAGGATGCAGCTAACAAACATAACATTACACATTCAAGAAGCAAATACAACAGCCTTGGTGGGCGCCATCTTGAAGCACTAAGTTTAAACAACCAATTTTTACGGTTACATAAAAATTAGGTTTACAATGAATGTTCTAACAAATATTTAATAAATGCATTTCAGTTTGGCTAACACTGTTGTAAGACATGCAAGCTCAACATCCTAATAGAACAAAAAAGATGCAGGGTTCCTCTCTGCCTTGTTCCTCTAATCCTGCTGATCCATCTCCCATTACTGCTTGGTCCAGTGCAGTCATGGCCATGCCACCATTTCAGCCCTTGTCCTTGCCTCTCTGTTTGTCCCGTCCAGATTGCTTCTATGGCGATTCAGGTGACTATAGAGCTTTCCTCACTTACTGTGACCTACACTTCGAACTAAAAAGCATTGCCATCCCCTCTGATTGTGCTAAGATTTCTTACACTATCCCTCGCCTGTCTGGAAGGGCTGTGGCCTGGACTGTGGTGGAGTGTAGCAGGAATTTCCCAGTCTGTCAGTCCTTGTCCAGATCTTCAAGCAAACCACCTCTGGACGTGAGGTGGCCCATGCTCTGGTGAGTTTATTAAAGCAAGGGATGAGGAGAGTGGCTGACTATGCCACAGAGTTTTGCACACTGGCAGCAGAAGGTGCCCCCATTGGTCTCCCCTCTGATCTAGATTCTCTCATTGCCCTTGCCATTAAAATTAATAAATGTCTGAGTGATGGAGAATAAGGTAGAGCTAAAGCCGGTTGTTCCCTTCCACGGAAGCAGGGGCACTCTTCCTAGAACCTCTCTCCACACTGGCCCAAGGCACAGCCCCAGACTCATCAGCATTCCCTGCAGCTTAAGAGGAGCCAGTGCAATTAGGCCACACTAGGCTCTCCCCAGAAGAAGGTCATTGACAAGTATCAGAGGGGCGCCGTATCTACTGTGATCAGCTAGGGCAATTTATCGCATACTGTCAGGTAAAGAATCAGTTATGCTACTGAAAGCGAGAACACTGGTGAGCTGAACCCTGACAATCTCCAGTCCCTCAAGATTTCAGCCCCTAGTGGCTCTAGCTTCCCAATCTGCCTCTAAAACATCCTGTCCTTGTAGATTCTACCCCTGCATTGCCCCTATGACTGCTTCATAGAGCTTCAATCTGGTACTGGTGGGCCAGATGGGCTCTCTTTTTCAGCCATGTTTTTTAGACCTGGTTCCAAGAACATTAAAGCTGATGCACTCTCTTGCCTGTTCCCATCTCAAAATCCTGATCCTGACCTTCCTATCCTTCTTTCCCCTTCCTGTGTTGTGGGCTCTTTCTCCTGGGAATGTTGAATACAAGGTTTCTGAAGCCAACATGAACTGTCAAGTGTTGCTTGGCCACCCGCTGAACCAGTTGCTTGTCCCTCCTGCTCTGTGGTTTCAGGTCATTGACTGGGCTCACATCTTCAGGATCTCCCGCCACATTGGGACTCATTGGACAATGTTTGTTATTCAGTGTAGTGATTCTGGTGGCCCACCATGTATAAGGAGGTGTCAGATTATGTGGCTGCAACAAGATCTTCACTCAGCCAGCATCAGGATTGTAGCACTCTCTCCCTGTGCCAAATCCCCCCTGGTCCCATATCTCACCAAGAGAACAGCTCCCGTGCTGCTGCATCATTTATTTTGTCTACATGGTTTTCTCAGGGATGTAGTGTAAGATTGGGGCCCCCAGTGTGTGGCACAGTTCTGGAGGATGTTCTGCTCTCTCCTAGGGGCCATGGTTAGTCTTTTCTCTGGTAATCATCACCAGACCATTGGTCAAACAGAGCGCCTGAACCAGGGACAGGAGACCACTTCATGCTGCCTGATTTCCCAGAGCCCCAACACATGGAGCAAGCAACTTACCTGGGTCAAGTATGCTCACGATTCTCTGCCTGGTTCATCCTCTGGTTTGCCGTTCCAGTGTCACCCACCCCTCTACCCAGCTTTGGAGAAGGAAGTCACTGTTTCCTCAGCAGTGGTGTTGGTCTGGTGCTGTCACCTTTTGTGGAACCAGGCCACTTCTGTGCAACTCAGATCAATTCAAGAAGGCAGTGGACTGTCAATGCACTCCAGCAAGTGCTGTTGTGGTCAGAAAGTCTAGTTGTCCATCAAACACCTCCCCCTCAAGATTGAGTCTTGGAAACTCCATTTAAGTTAATCGGGCCATTTCCCATCTCCAAGGTGGTGAACCAAGTATCTGTCAGAATCAAACCCTGTAGGTCGATGAGAGTGAACCCCACCTTCCAAGGTCAAACCCCTCCCAGATAACTTGTTGGTCCCTTCCTCCAAACCCCCTCCTCCCCCCTGGCTTAGTGTTGGTGGTCCAGTTTACATGGTGTTCCAGCTTGAACACCATGACCAGCAGCACTTGGTGGATTGAGAAAGGTATGGTCCAGAAGACAATCATGGGTCTCTGCCAAGAACATCTTGGACCCAACCCTCATCAGGGACTTCCACTGCCTCAATCCACACGATCTTGGGCCATCAGGTGCCAGCCCTTGAGGTAGAGGGGTATTGTCACAACCCATTAAGTTAAGTTGCCCTTTTTGTGTCATTCACATGTTTGTTGCCTTGTGTTTCCTGTTATAATTTGAAACTCACATATTATCTTGTGTCAGATAAATTCACTTCTCCCCCTCCTGTGTTTCCGCCTGTGTAATAACCTGCTCTGCACTATTATATGATTCCTGCATCTAATTGTCTCCCCCTCCTGAGATTATGAAGTCTTTGTTTTCCCTACCTTCTGTACCAGTTCTTCTTGTTCTCTTGTGACAGCATTCCAGCATTTCCTCATGTTTCTGTGTGTCCTCATGGTAATCGATCTCAGCCTGTTGTTTGACCTTGTCTTAGCCTGCTCCCTCTTTGATAATATTGCCTAACTGTTTACCTGTTGCTGCAGCAATGAAGTCTATTTTTGTACTTCTACTTTGAGTCAGTGTCTGTATTTGAATCTGATCCTGTGGCTCAGTCTGACAGTGTCTATAGTAATGAGGGAGTATGGAGCAGTGGAGCTCTGTGACACAGAATGCAAAGATGTATCAGGTTTTCATATGCACACCATATTTGTTAGTTGGATACATCTAATGTTTGTTTCATTCTACTAAGGAGGTTTGTTGACAGTGATAAAAATAATTTGGCAGTACTCTTTGTACAATTAAGGACACAATAGTCAAGTCCTATTTATTATTTTTTGGAAACTTGGAATATGTCACTCAGAGGTGACAGCTGCTGGGACATTCAACTGGGTAGGCAGCTGGCCATCATGGGCTCCTCTGAATAAAGAAAGATAATTATAAAGGAATCTGAGTGACCTAAGGTGAAGCTTATAGCCCACAATTACATACAAATTGGACTTAAGAGTTTTTTGTTTTACATAAATTTATTAACAAAGTTTGACAAGCTTTTATTTTTTGATTTTTGTAGGACTTATGATGGGGAAATGAAGCTAATGATTGTGTATTCCTAAAATTCTGTCTACTTATCAAATAATAAAGCACCAGAGAATTCAAAGAGGACACTTAAAGTCCACACAGATCAGTGTACTCAGACCCCTTTGGAGGGTCTCACCTCTGTTGTTGAGTTTGATGTTGAGGGGCAGCTGGGTGGCCATTGCCAATAGGTTATGCTGCAAGGCATGTTGCATGACCCTCTGCTGCTCCTCTGTCAGCATCATCATCGTCTTTTCTGGTGGCTCACTGCTCTCCAGCTTCTCTCTGAGCTGCTCCAGGGCTGCCACCTGGACATCAGCCACTGCTTGTGCTGCCTGGGCAGCCACAGCTGAGCGATGGCTGCTGGGTGACACTGGGAGGGCCATCTGGCTAGGTGAGCAGCTGGCCATTATGGATTCCTCTGGAGAGAGAAAGACCCATAAGAGGTTGGTAACTGTCTCCTACCACACATACAGTATGCATTCTTATATATGTTCAAAAGTCTGTAGAGGCTGCATCTGACAGCTTCTGTCACTTTTCCATAAATGAGTCTGAAAAAGTAGATGATACTCTGCCCTGCGTGCTTTCACATTTTGTATACTAGCTTTGATCTGATTGTTGCTGTGAAAACGTATTGTACTATAAAAAATATTTACATGCATTTCAAAGAAATGTTGGTTTAAAATACTCAAATAAGCTATGTATACCAGCTCCTGTGAATATTTAAAATGTATATCTCCATTACAGGGCATTCCTTCATTTGGTCTCAAGTATGTTTCTGTTGGTGTCAATGCAACACCATTCCTTTACACGTTGTGAAGAAGAGTAACATCATAGTTCACACAATTTGCTTTCAGTTTAGATTGTTTTGAGGGCTATCGTTGCCACTGCTGCTTTCAATGTAGACTCACTGGGATTGAAAAATTGATAAATTTTTGGCAAATCTCTGGTTAAGACATCACATTACCATTATAGTAAGTGAGTACCTCCAATCTGAATAACAATGATTTGAATGATTACATCAAACTGCTCACATTAAAGTTGGACAGATAGAGTAGGGTATTGATTTATATATTATTTAATAGTTTAGAAAGATCCTTTTAATATTATTTCATACAGCAATAAACAGTTACTGACATTTAATGAACTAAACATTTTGTAACGGTTAAAAAAGTATCATGTTAACATATGTCCACAATGGAATTTTGTATATTTTTACAGCACTTTTGGGAGACGATTTTTTTACTTTGTTTGTTTGTTTGTTTTTGGCACTTTTTAGTGTAGTGGTAATCTGGCTGACAGGCACGCAGTGTGCACATGTCACCAAAACCTCACAGGCAGGTTTCCAGAGTGTCAGGCACATTTCAATGCAATAAACAATAACAGCAACCACTATTTAATGTAACCGTCTGAACCGGCATATACATTTGTATCTATATTAATTGTGCCATCAAATCTGATGTCAGATCAAAGACGTTTGTCACGCGTAATGGAAACTCAACCTGATGGCAGCTGGAAGTATGATGCAAACTAATGAGTTCACATCTCTCAGCCAACCACAAACAGCCACGGCATCCAAAACGGAGTATATATTCAGCTTCTCTCATCGGCTTCTCTCTTCTCATGAATCTCATTCAAAGAGAAAAAAAGAGAGAAGAAAAAGAGAGAGAGAGACGCTCGCTGAATAAATGTAAGTAAGTCAGTGTCTTAAGGATTTACCTGTGATTGCCCATATTTCTCTGTTTTAATCTTTATTCTTGACGTAATCTAAAGAGATGGAGTACATTATTGCAAGGTGGATGAGGAGGAGATACCGGGAGAGAATATATCACCAAAGGTTCTCCTATTTGGCGATGACAGAGCAGGAATGCAGG
>JAPZDV010000021.1:28019962-28030576 GCA_029814665.1 Acanthurus lineatus | reverse complement strand
ATAACTTTGTGACAGTTCCTAAACAGTAATCCCAATTTGGGGTCTGTTGGTGTAGTTCTAGTCCTAGCTGTCACAAAGCCACCCCCTTGGAATGAAACCGAACCTTGTTGGAATGATCTGAAGCCCACACCCCCTGTTGCAAACTTGGGGTTATTCGTTATACTTCCTCTGGAACCTAAGAAATGGACATAGGAAGTTTGTTCAGGTAGAACAATAGTGATCTTTAAAATAACTCCTCACAAGATAATGCCTTCGACCAGATCTATCACCGACAAACAAGCATAAAAAAATACAGATCACCGTAAAGTTTTCCATAAACACATTTATTATTGAATGAACAGTCCAACGTCACTATTAGCTGCATTTCTAAAACAAAATACAAATGAAATAAAGAAAAAAAATAGTAGCACAAAAAGAGTAACCATCTCTGTGCAATAGGTATATTTGTGATTTGTACAAATAGGAATCTAAATGTGTTCCTGTTCCAGAAAAATTTCGAGCTTCATGGGACCTGAACCGACTTCCTGCATTTTTAATGGGGGAAGCTATAAACCACTTAATGCAACATAAAACCTCACAGCTCAGAGGTTATTCCTCTACCTAAAGCATGTTTTATGTTTTAAATCTTTTGGAATTTTAAGACAGACCTTTAACCTTTATTGCATGTGATATTTTCATGTCAATAGCTGATATCTTCAAGAAAAATTAAAATTTCTAAAATGAAACAACTTTGAGAAAAAGATTTAAAGTTCCTCTTTTATTTCCATCTTATGTAACTATATTACAGTAATGTGACTCAAAATGTTTGCTTTATCAAAGTTTGCTCTCTTTCATACAGCTGCTGCAATTCGGATTCATGTCACAAACAATTGGATTTCAAAGCAGAGAAACTTATTACATGTGAACCCAAACTCCACTACAAGCATCGATCAACAGAAACAACAGACTTGGCTAAAGTTTTTACTGCTAGAAGTGATGTCATACAACCTTTAAAAAAAAAAAAAAAAGGAATGAGACTGACACAAACGCATCGTTGCTGAAAACTGTCCAGCCCAACAGAGTTACAAAAACAAAATATTTCTCACTTTCTTCTTGTTTATTCTTAAAAGACAGTCAAGGCTCCTGTCTTTTCTCCACCACACTTCTCTACTTGTGTCCCTTGCTGGTCTTGAAGGACACTTGCAGGACTTTGTCTCCTAGTCGGTACCCGTTCAAGCTGTGGATCGCCATCGCAGCCTCCTCATAGTTAGTCATGGTGACAAAGCCAAACCCTTTGCATTTGTTGGTGTTGAAATCTCGGATTACTTTGACATTGACGACAGCACCGAACGGCCCAAACATCTGCCACAGGATGGCTTCATCCGCATCCTGACCCAGATTATAGATGAAAATGCACCAACCGGAGGACGTGTTTCCAGACACTCCCCCACCGCCGCCCATGTGGTCAACACTCATTGGAGAAAACCTTGAATGAAACAGAGGTACTATAAAAGTTGCTCAGCAGCCGGTCAGATTACAGAAACTTGATAATCTGATTACTCAGCAGTCTCTTCAGAGACATTTCTTTACTGTGACCATGTTATCATTTCACCTGGTTTCAGGTTTGATGCTTAATCTCTCATGACTTCATTCACAGATGAAGAGATTCTATGCTAAACAAAGTTGCTTCTTCTTTTAGAACTGAATAAGATCAACAGGTGAACATACCTGAACCTCTGGGCCTGGTGATGGACGGGTCCTCCGAAGCGCCGTGACTGGCCATGGTACATCTGTGACATCATCTGGGAGTTCCTGGCCTGGTTAGGGTTGGCTGCAAACTTGACTGTGATAGGCTCAGAGCTGCCAGGTGGTGTGTGCCCATTTAGGTGTTTGACGGCGTCTTCGGCCTCGGCTCTCTTATCAAACCGGATGAAGGCCACACCCCGGGACAGACCTAGACAGCCCATAAGATTAAAAGCACAGATGTAAAAGAGCTGAAGGGCCACAAATGGTCACATTTACGATTCTGATTACTTTGTGCACTACCAGAGGCCTGGTCCACTAGCACTCTGGAGTTGATGATGTTTCCATAGCGAGCAAACATGTCCTCCAGGTCCTGCTGACTCATTGTCCTTGGTAATCCGCTGATATACAGATTAGCATCTTTGATCATGTCTGAACTCGGCCGTGCGAATGAGACCTGTGGGAGGAGACACACATGTTTTAGTCCTTTGTCATCACAACCAGAAGGCACTCAAGTAATAATGATCAACACTAAAACAATAAAATGTACAGTTACAACCAGTGTTTCAACAAAATCCAGGATATCTTAAAAATTTTGATTTAAAAAAAAGTAAAGGAATAAACAAAAACACACAACCAGTTATCCATAATTATTTCAAAGATAAAAAATTAAAAAGTAAATAAATAAAATCATCTAAACAGGCTCAGATCATTGGGCACTTCTTTCAAAATAAAAGCATGAATTTATGAAAATAAAAGTCCGGCACAGTGTCACACTGAACTGAAGAAATTCACAGATTCGGTGTAAACATGTGTCGATAATAAAAACAGTCTGAAAAATTGACCCAGTCAAAAAAAAAAAAAAAACAAAAACAAAAAAACAAAAAACAAAAAAGATAACGGCAGCAGAGATTTTAAAAATACCTTCATCCATCTGACAATTTGCAGAAGACAGCGCCCTCTACTGTCCAGGGAACATAACACATCTATCAGTTGATACAGGAATATCAAAGAGCACCTTTTGCACATTACCTTGATAGTTTTAGACTGTAGCCTCAGGCCATTGAGGGTACTGATAGCCCTCTCTGCATCACTAGGGTTAACAAAGTTAACAAAGCCGTAACCTAAACTGTGGCCTAGAGAAACACAAAGGAAAACAACAAAATAAAATAACAAAAATGTCTGTGTTACATCCGCCACACAAACTGGATATTCACAAACTGAGAACAGATAATAAATTGACAGCAGAAAAATCTTTTTACAGTGTGAACATTGTATTCTTCTGAAGAAACCCAGAAAACTTACAATGACTTCCTCAGTTTCTTTAAACATTGAGCTTTTCATCAGAATGAGGCCTCGTTAGAACCGTTCAACAATCACCGTCATTTTGAGATCGAAACTAACCAATCATTCTGCAATCAATCATTCAAAGTGACGCATTAAAAAAACTATCTGCTTCTTTTACTGAAGAGTCGACGGTCTGAATCTCTGTTCCCATGTGACCTCCGTTAACTAATCATCTAAATTTATTCTCTCATTCTCTCCCTCTTTGGCCACATTTACCAAGTTCTGTCTGTTACTGACATTTTGTTTCAAAACGACAGAAGAATCTGATGACCATCCGTCATTTTGACAGATTATAACAGAGGACAACTAGCAACTTCAGTCATGTTAATAATGTTAATAATAATAAGACAAAACTGTTAGTCACAGAATGCAAGCCTCCTGCTGTGGACTGCTGACCAGCTGAACCTGAAGCAGAGCTGTGGGGGGGGTCAAGCTAACGTCAGCTCTGAACAAACTACAGTCTCGGTAGTAAACAAGCTAACATGATAACATGATCAGATTCAGCGATTTGTGTTTACATAGCTGGAATAAACCAGAAAATATTCAGCTAACAGCAACATTTTCAAGTAAATTAGATGAAAGTCAGATATTAATGTTTCCCCTGTGTTTTGGAAATCAAGTGATATGTCAGTAATAATTTTGGCTGGACGAAATCTCTCCCCCAGGCATTAGCTGTTCATCATTGTGGCAGAGGGGAATAATAGAAGTAATTCATGAACCAACTTTGAAAGCAGCAATTTTTTTAAAGGAGTGCTGTGCAGTGGCTCAATTTAATACCGTTCTAAAGTGTGTTTTACTTGGATATTATTTGGGGAGTCTACACGAGCCTGTTTAGTACCGTGCCCTCTGTTATGACAGCCATTTAAAAAATAAAAAGGCATGTAGAGTCACCACAGGGCTGCTTCTTCTGTATTTTGACCCTTTGCTACCCCATTTCTTAAACAAAGACTAGCCAATCGTGACCAGGATCTGACAACCGTGCGACTGAAGTTCAAAGACTATCAATCGTTTCAGATTTCCTTCATTTTCAGGCTGGTAATGTGGATTTCTAGCATATCATGCTTAAATGTTGTGCTTGGGGCCCCTGTGTAATTCCTTCCAACCTCTCAGGCTAACAAGTATCACTAGTGTGTGTCTTTCCCTTCCAAAATAACAAAACCAAACACTGAAAACAGTTCTACATTCTCATATATATATATATATCCTCAAAAGACCTATTGCAGACACTTGTTTCTGCTGTTCTTTTAAATTTCTTTTTTATCACTTTTTTAATTTACCAAAATCACTTCACCAGGATGTGCAGACACTGAGTGTTGGTTCCTTGTCTTCTCCAGCAGCTTCACAGACAGAAAGGACTTGGTGAAGCGTCATAAATGATTTTAAGATTGTTTGATTTTTAAATTTAATTCAATTAATTAGGCTATATATTATATTGTAAACAATGAAAGACCTGTTATACAAGTTTATTTATTTTTCTGTCATTCTGTCTATTTATCTGTCAAAATGACGGACCATCAGAAAGTCTCTCTCTCCCTCTTAAAGGCAACAAAAAGAACAGGAGCGCTCACTCTGAGGAAAGACTGAGTGCCGAAACTGAATAAAAACTGATCTAATAACAGTCAGTGACAGTTTTCTTGACTTTTTCAGAACAAGTTCAGATCTTCAAACACTCATTCAAACTTTACAGACATTTTCAAAACCTGAAAAAAAAGTGAAAACAGCATTTAAAAGTTTGTACACATGTCAAATTTGATTAAAATATTGAAAACAAACAGTTAAACTCAGGCCAAAGGGTTAGCTTATTTAAACTCCACCACTGTTTCCCTGACTTTAATGTCTTTTATGTTATATTAATGTTTACTTCTTGAGTCAGTTTACAATCTGTAGATGTCAAAATCACTTAGGACAGTCTTATATTTAATATATATATATATATATATGACGAATCTACATTTAATTCAAACTAGATTTACATCATATACGACAAACAGACATTTTGTGTGATGATGTGTAAAAATGACACGAATAAAAAGAAAATGACTGTGGCTGAAAACTGATCCATATTTCTGAAGTTTGATTCACTCAGTTATGTTCAGACACCTGTTAAAAACTCAGTGTTATTCAACCTGGTGTGAAAAAAACAAAATATTACAACAAGGAAGTAAAGAAAAATAGTAAGCTCAGACAAAGATCACAGAATTATTCTTCAAAAACATTTAAGTGTGTTAAAAACAAAACATAATACAAAAATCTGCTGATAAGCAATTAAACCAAAAATATTTAAATAACACCCAAAAATAATTTTAAAAAATCAGAAATAAAAAACAGCGGCTGAGAAGAGAGTAGACAGAAATATACTGCACAGAGTACAACTGATAACGTAACGGCTACTCACGCTAACACTCCTGCAGCAAATAGCTAACAGCAGCAGAATACAGCAGAAAACAAAACTGTGGTATTTTTATGAACTAGCCTCAGTAACTTTAGAACAAGGCAGACAAAGTATTGTGTCTGCTCACAGTACTGCAGTACTACAGCAGTACTTCGAACGTACATTTGAAGTAGTCGTAGCTCTCATCGTTTTGCGTCGGTGAGGGTTTGGTGCTGTTGGACTCGTACTCGCAGAGGCAGCAGCACTACGACAATATTTCTGCAAAGTAATTAGAAGGAGTTACCTGCCACTTTGTCCCTGATGAGTTTCGCAGACTCGACGTCGCCCACGCTGCTGAAAAGACTCCGCAGCTCGTCCTGACTCATGCTCTGTGGCAGGTAGTTCACGATCAGGTTAGTTCTTGCGTCTTCGTCCATCATCTGCTCACCGTATCCGTTATCATACAGCTCCTGATTTCACACACAAACACACACCTTTTTTAAATCATCAAAACACCAACAGCTTCACAATTGAATACTCATTGAATTTAACACAAGCATAAGGTTTCTGATAGCTGGCTTAGCCAATCAGAGGCAGCGGTGTGGCCTCAAGTATAAAAATCCTAAAGGACGACCTAAACCAAGAGCGCTCTGATCGATCGGCCGCTGAAAATTATGTGCTCATGTTTGTTGATTTTTAATCTTTGTAACATTGCAAAATTCAGGCCCATTCCGTCTTAAAGACATGCAGAAAAACTAGTCCTTCTTTTGTTACTTCTGGACCAAACCATTAAAATTCATTATTATCAGGCTTATAAATGAGTCTTTTAAGAGTCTACAGTTGATACAAAATGCAGCAGCATTTTCTGTCTAAACTTTGAACGAGACAACACGTTTCTAAAAGTTTAACTTCTTTGAATTGGCGATCTCATCACACATGATCATGTATTATTATTATGTATTATCACTTCCACTAGTTTCATTTTTTCCATTAAAGTTTTTGTGGTTCCAACTTTTCTGTGAATCTCTGTCTCTCTCAAACCTGATCTTGCTCTCTCTTTCTTACACTCTCTCTCTTTTTGTGATCCAAGTTTTACTTTTGAAAAAACATGAAGAAACAAAACATAAACAGAAAAAGTAGAATATTGCATCAATACAAATTTAAATTCTTCAAAGGGAAAATAAACTGTACATCAAAAAAAGTGAGGTGACACAATAAATAAAGAAGGTGTAAAGTGTCACAGCCCCAAAATATTCCTCACAGGAGAATCACCTTCCTCAGCGTTACATACAGCCCGTTTCTAAAAACTGTAATGAATTTGTTGGTTTCTGGATGCTGAACTTAGATTAACACACATTTTGTTCCAGTCAAGAGCTGAGCTTTTATCTGGGACATCTGCCCCCTACAGAGCATCTAATGCCGGGGGTCTGTAAGAACCAGCAGTCTACAAACTAAGAACCTCCAGCAGAGCACAACACTAATGAAGTGGGTGGGTTAGGGTTAGCTGTGTGGGGGGCTCTGTAAAGGGAGACATTACACACATTTTAACTTGCCATTTTGAATTTACCTTAAAAGTAGATATACAGTTTATCAACATGGAGAAATGTTTTATTTCAAATGTTTTATTTCAAATGTTTCTGTTAAGTTTAAAAGAAAACATTTCTTAGGAAGAAGGAAAAACTAAACTTAAATTTCCTGCTTATCTTGTCACATTTAAACTTGGATTTGACTGACTGGTTGGTTTTCTGACTGGTGTTTATATACGTGTGTGTGTGTATGTGTGTGTACAGCTGTATGGATGTAATTAACATTGAAAAACAAATGGTGAGTCCAGACTCGTTGCGTCCCTGAAGAAGACAGCAGTTACCTTCACAGCAGCTCCTTTGGCGGCATGTTGACCATCTCTGACATCACTCTGTGAAGTCTGAACCTCACACACCTGAGATACACACACAACACACAATAATACACATTATAAAACACACATCCTATGCACGGGTCAATACAGTTACTGTACTGGCACTGGTGGGGCATTTTACCCATGACCCACCCATGAGTCTTTTCCTCGTCATTGCCCAATCAGTTATTGATTTGATCCAATAAAAAATGGCTGTTCGACTCACCTTCAGATACCTGATCTGTCCTCGTCTCACTGCCATTGAGATGACCAAGGAAGTTAACTTATTGAGTCTGGGGAGAAAAAACAGCTATATGTTACTGACTGATCAGTTATCAGCAGGTATCAGTGGGGATTGACCGATCTCCACGTGGGAAAATGATCAATACATGTTTGACTGGCACAAGCCACGTTGTGCTGATCCCTGATCAGATCTCAAGAGGTGCCTAAACAACAAAACATCAAATATAAAGAGAAACCTTCCTTGGCGGCTTTAGTGTTTACAAAGACAATAATCGGTGTGGTGTCTGTACGCACTGAAATAAGTCATTAACATGTCAGATCGATAAACAAGAACAGAAACTGCACCATTCGAGTATCTGCGTTTAACATTTCCCGCGATCACTGAGTCCGAGGGGATCCGGAACAAAGCCGGATCCTTCGCCTATTCGGTCAAAAACATGCTGACTTTACTGAACATATGAGCAGAAGACTGAGTTTATTACGCTCGACATGTGAAAAATGTGACGACGTTTTGCTAAGAGCCACTTAATGTTGGTCACATGTAAGCACATTGGTCACACAAAGAAGCTAGGTGGCTAACGGCTGCGTGAGGCTAACGGCGGCAGCTAACGCTTCTAAAACACGGTACATGTCTTACCTGATACCTTGACAAACGGTTATCTGACTGTCTCACTCTCTGCTATCAGCCTGGAGACGAATGTTGTGCCGATGTTTACTCTAACAAAAACAAACCGGCTTTTTAAAAAAGCTAATTAGCTCTCGGCTGTTTTTTGCTAAACACTCTACACAGAGGAAGCGAGTTCACGTTCAGAGGAGCTAAGTATCGCGATACTTCAGCAAAGCTGCTTCTTCTTCGTCTTCGTCTTCTTCTTCTTCTTCTTCTTCTTCTTCTTCTTCTTCTATCGACAGACAAGGCACTGTGAGCAACTATCTCTGGTGTAGGCAAAGAGATTATTTGCTGATATATTTATCCAGTGCTATCATTTCGCAACTCTATCACTGAGGTCTTCTCAAGGGACATTACACACTCTTTGAGATCAAAATATTTAAAATTATCTATCACTCCGAAAGCTAAAGAAATGGACTTTAAAGTTTTGAATGGTGTGTATCCCTCAAATGATTTTTTACGCCATCGCTTTGGTTTTGAGACGAATAAATGTGTATTTTGTGATGATACTGAAACCACAGAGCATTTATTTTTTCAATGTTTTTTCTCAGAAGCACTTTGGGTTGATATACATGACTGGCTCCACACCAACATTGTACTGAACCGTTTCTACAAAAGGACTTTATTTATGGATTTGTCTCAGAAAACAAAGAGTATGATTTCTTGATTAATAATATCCTCATCTTAGCAAAACTTCACATACACAAATGTAAATGCATGAAGGTAAAGCCTAGATGTTTTACAATGAGTTTCTTTCCTTCACTAAAGCCCTTAAAACAATGAAAAATGCACATGCTGTAAAATTGTTCAACTTGATTGACAATTATAATCTGCAAAGAAAGCCCCAGCATTTTATTCTCTTGTTCTTTTGTTTTTTTCCCCTTCTTTCCCATTTTTTTGTAAATTGAATTTATTAATAAAAAAAAAAAAGCTGATATTTGCTGTTAGTGGTGGCTGCTGCCGAAAGGCCACATCAAGCCAACACTCAGAGGTTCTCGTTTTTTTAATAATAATAATAATAATAATAATAATAATATCTTTATTTGTATAGCACCTTTCAAAACACACAGTTACAAAGTACTTCGCGCTTAAAACGCTTATTAATATAGAAACAATAAAATGAAGTTGAAATGAAAAATATTAATACCAGTAAGATCCCAGTTATGATTTTTTTAGAGAGTTTTTCATGTTATTTCTCAAATTTATATATAACCCTTACTCTATACATACACATACGTACATACACAGCTCGTATGAACACACATTGTGGGAATAATAACGAAATGATTTACACTTATTTGATGACAAAAAAATTGAAAATGTCTTCAAATAAGTATAATGCACATTGTGCGTTTCTTTTTTTATTAATATAAATACAGTATAATTAATTATAAAATAGCTACATGATCCACGTGATTGCAAAGATTAAAGTGTGGTAAACGTTACTGCTCTGACGGGACTCAGGTGTTTAGGAGAAGGAATAAAGGTGTAAAAAAAACATTGTGGGCTTGTGAGAGAGAAAGAGAGACCAGTCTGGATGGATTATAGCTGATTTGGATCCTGGACAGACTCGAAACAGTTCGAGATGAGATGAGAAAGTTTGGGGATAAAGTCAGAATTTTGAATTTTAGAGGCTGTTGACAAAGTTTCCCAGAATCCTTAGAGTTTAAACTGAGTAAACAGACAGTTCACTGGAGATACGAGACAGGAAACTGCCTTGTTATTAATCCAATAGTTGACACTTACGCAACATTTTGCATTCAAACAGCCTGAAACCAAAGAAGAAGAAAGTCCACGTAGACATGACGTCACGTGGCCGTTTCCGCTGCGGAAGCCGCTGCTGCATGTAAACAAAGCGGAGCTAGCAGCAGCGGATCTGATGGAGATCTGATGGAGATCAGCTCCTTTTGAATTGACTTCAGCTCGACCAACACGGATCTCGAGTCCTTGTGATGAAGATCGACTGCGACTAAACAGGATCCAGCAACATGTCCATGGAAGACCCCTTCTTCGTCGTAAAGGGGTCAGAACCTTTTTATTCGTGCTAACCTTGCTAATGCTAACAGAAGGCTAAAAGCTAGTGCTAGCCTGCGGAGATCTGATGGATGATCGATAACCGATGGGGCCGTATCGGCGAAAACCAAATAAACGTGGCGTTTGAGTTCATACAGCTGGAAACCGCCATGCTAACGTTAGCTGAGGGTGTGTTGTGGGTCGGACAGCATCCTGCTGAGATGTTAGCATGGAGCTCGTCTGGGAACAGGAGTGAACAGTCTGTGTGACATTCAACACTTTATGTTTGAGCTCAGCTCATTTAAAGTTAATCAACAGCGTTGTTTTTATGAATAATTTAATGTTTGTAAGGTT
>JAPZDV010000021.1:27991861-28002935 GCA_029814665.1 Acanthurus lineatus | reverse complement strand
ACTGCCCCCCCCCGTTCTTCTCTCTGTCCAATCAAACTTCAACATCACGTCACAAAAACATCAACGAGGCTTCAGTTCTGCTCAAACACAAACGAGTTCGGATCCATGTTTGTTCACACACACACACACACACTGAAACACACACACGCACACACAAATGCACGCACACACACACGCCCACCCCAGGGGCCTCGTGCTCCTTCAGGCTTCTCGGTGGGATCCACACATGCAGAGAAGTTCGTTCGCCTCTTTGTGTCCCTCCGAGTGTCGAGGCAGGAAGTGACATCATCAGTTGGACGAGCAGACATCAGCTGGTCTCGAGTTCATGTTCACACCATGTTTGTTCCTGCACACACACACACACACACACTGAAACACACACCATGTTTGGTGTCTTTGGTCCTGCAAATTCTCCTCGTCCACTCGTCTCCTCAGCAGTTAAAGCTCAGATGCTGCTGCAGCTCTGTGAAGCGTTCATTCGAGCTCTAATCTGAGCTGCTGCTAATGAAGTTGCTAACTGTAATGAACTTTTCGAACTCCGCAGAGGAAACTCGCACTCCTCCTTTTTCAGGTCATCAGTGTTCAGAGTTTTTGTGGCTGCTCTGCTTCGTGCATCACTGAGCGTCTTGTCTTGAAGTTATCGTAGGTTGTTTTGTCTGTTTTTGTGGTCGGCCACTTCTTCCTACAGTATGAAGACAGAGTTCAGTCCTGCAGAACATCTGTGGTTCAGTTTTATTATTCCCTCAAATAATTTTATTTTCTTGGCAGCCAAAATAATAACGTTCATTGTACAACTTTTGTCCCATGAACCAGGAATTCGTGACGACATTGCAGTGAATGTGGATGAACAGAATGATGGTGCTTCTTGTCAGGTGATATAGATTCATGCCTTCACATCCTTGAAACCTGTTTGAACATGCTGGTGATGAGATGCTGCAGCTGCAGAGGAGGCTTGTGGCCTTGCACAGGGAAACTGAGAGGACACACTAATTTCATTATCCAGGATGGATTTTGGTTGGTTGGGTGCAGAGTTCTGCTCCAGTCGGTCTCTTCCTGCACTGTTGCAACGGTTGACTGAACATTCGTAAACATGGCTGCATGGGGGTGCAAAACAGACCGAGATCTGTGCGAATCAGTTAACTTATGTTTGATACACAATATGACACTGAAATTCAGACCATTAACCTTCACCGTTCGGGACTGTTGATTCATTTGGCTCTTAAGTCCCTCAGTTCCTCTCAGGGCGGCTGGTCTTTTTTTATTGGCTGAAGTTGGTGAATGACCAGTAATGATCACAACGTAGAAATTAAAAATAATACCACAGAAAAACAGTGTATAAAGAGATTTGTACGAACTCTTTCTGGTGCTGTGAAATGTTCCTGTTTCTTTAACAGGAAAACATTGAAAGACACAAAGTTTTCTGTTTGGAGCCGAACAGAGTTCAGTGTGTTCAAACACAACCGACTGAAAAGTGACACTTTTGGTGATTCTCACATCAGTCCGTCAGGGGGGGTAAACATTAGTTACTGCTGGATACGAAATAGTTATAAGAACTTGAACTCGGCCAACTACAAAAGTGAAATCCTGCTTTTTCATAAATGTATGAATCATAATTCAACAATATTTTACATATTGTGTAGCAGTTATAGTGATACTTTTAATACTGGAAGTGCATTTCTGAAATAATACTTGCATACTCTTACTTGTAACAGAGTACTTTTATAGTGTGGTATTCAAACTAGTACTCGAACAAAGGATGCCAATACTTCCTGCATGTCGGCGCAACATTCAAACATGCTTTACTTTTATTACGTGATACACTAACCTGCTGTTTTAAAGTGATGATCATTATTTGATTAATATTGTGATTCTTTAGGGTCAAACTCGCTCCACCAACCGTCTCACATTCATGTGCAAAAGAAAACCAACACATCTGTTTTCATTCCTGTAAAAGTCGTCGTAACAGATAAAATCCTGAAACACACAGAGTTTTCATGAAACTTAGATATATTTTTTTTTAGACGCCATCACACTTTGAAAATCTCGTTCCATCGCAGGCCACTGACACAAGATATTTAAGTCACATGACAATTGAAAACAGGAAAATATACAGTCTCCTCTCAGGTAATTTAAGATCATTTGACACGTAATGCACACAGATAAACAGTCATGTTCACGCATACTGTGGACGCCCTTTCCTATTCTCCGTTAATCTCCGTTAAGGTTAATCTGAGTTTTCTCTGAAAGGATAAAGAGGTTTGGTGTTTTCTCTGATGTTCTTCTAACAGCAGCAGGAAATCAAAGCAGGTTGGGGTTTGAGATGAAGACGAGGGTCGAGGTTCTGCTGGTCTTCACTGAATCTAAAATGACGATATTTCCAAACCCTGTCACGGCTGACTCACAGATAATACACACCACAAATAATTCACTTATTTAATGTTTTAAACAACGGGAACCAAATGAAATGAACTCCGAGGATCTTGACGTGTGGAGGTCAGGAAATCACTGGTGGGACAAAGGGACAGAACTTATAGCACTGACAACACCTGGCCCAGGTGTTCCCACTGGGACCTGCAATGACAACAACAAACATCAGCAGGAGACACCACCAGGACAGAGTGTGTGTGTGTGTGTGTGTGTGTGTGTGGTCGTCACAACACTCTGGCAGCCATGTTTGATGATCTGAGTCACTGAAATGTTAGTTTACACTCCTGCCTGTCTGTCCCTCGCCCCCGTCCAGGTGTGGGAATTGTCCTCAGGTGAGCTGCTCCTGTCCATCCTGTTTGATGTGGAGATTATGTCTGTGACCTCTGACCCATGCGAGTACTTCCTGTTCTGTGGAGGAAGTGACGGGAACATTTTTCAGGTGTCTCTGTGCAGCCAGGTGAGTCTCGCTCTTCACTTTACATGGTTTAACTTTTCATCCTCCACAAACATCTTAAAAACTTCATCTCATGTCCTGAAAACTGAAGCTTTGTGCTGCATTCAACTCAGCAGGCAGCTAACTACAGCTAACTACAGCTAACGACAGCTCACTACAGCCAACTACAGCTAACTACAGCCAACCACAGCTAACTATAGCTAACTACAGCTAACTACAGCCAACTACAGCTAACAACTGCCAACTACAGCTAACTACAGCCAACTACAGCTAACTTCAGCCAACTACTGCTAATAACAGCCAAATACAGCTTACTACAGCTAACTACAGCTAACTATAGCCAACTACAGCTAACTACAGCTTACTACAGCTAACTACATCTAACTGAAGCAAACTACAACTAACTACAGTTAACCACAACTAACTACATCTTGCTTTAGCCAACTACAGCCAACTACAGCCAACTAGAGCTATCTATAGCCAACTATAGCCAACTACAGCTAACTACAGCAACCAGACAGTTTTGGACTCTCACTCACTTTGATTACAAAAATAAAAATTTAAGTTACAAAAAAACATTTGCCTTCATGACCGAATTAGAAAGAAAAATGTGTGCAGTTAAAAAATGCTGTAGTTTTATTTATTGTCTTCTGTTTTCCCGATGACTTGTTTTATTGGCAGTTAATGAAGTTACAGTCGATGCTGATGAAAAATCCTCAAAGTCCAGTTTAGGGTTTGTTGTGATGGTGTGAGTTTTATCAATCTGCAGAGTTTAAGTCGGGACAAATCCTTCCAGTCCGACAATGATGGAAACCAGGTCTTCAAAGGACACAGGTGAGATATCATCTGGTGTTTATTTTTCCATTGAAGCAAAGATGAATTTTATTTATTTCATCTTATTTTATTTTATTTTTTAAAATATTTTTCTTCCTTCAGACAAATTCAGATTCAAAATCTGAATCTAAATCCTCTGGAAGTTGGTTCATGTCACAATGATCAGATTTACTAACAGTAAATTTTAAAAATAAGTCTGTTGTCTTCTTGACCTGAGAGAGGTGACCCCTAAACAAACAGAGCGCTGTAGAGTCCGAAGTGGACCACCAGTTTGGCTGAAGCTCTGAATTTAATCTGCTCCACAGAGGAGACGGGTTTCCGCTGGAAGTTCTCCTCTTGAGGCCAAAGATCTGCCTTTATGTAGTTTAATGAGGTTCAACAAGGAAACTTGGTGATCTGATCTGAAGTCAGTTTGAATGTTGCCTTCAGGAACCTGGTGACGTGTCTCTCGGTGTCGATGGACGGGACTCTTCTTCTTTCTGGGTCTCATGATGAGACAGTTCGGCTCTGGGACATCCAAAGCAAACAGAGCATCCGCTGCCTCGCCCACAAAGGTAAGCCACGCCCTCTGGTTATGACATCACTGATGACAAAAAACCCCAGCGTCTCTCACTGAATCAGTCTAAGTGAAGACCATCCTGGTTTGAAGGGTGCTGGTCCGGGTGACCTTAAAAGATGTCAGCTGGGGTCAGACTTCCTGCTGCTGCACAGCGAAAGCCCTCACACTCTTTCATAATAAAATCCCTCACACTCCTAAACAATTAAAGCTGCCATCTGCTTCACAATAAAAGCTCTTCCACTCTTTCATAATAAAACACTCTGGCTCCGTCACAGTGAAGCCTTACTGCTTCTATAAAAAAAGACTGAGTTCCCTCACATCAAAAGATGTCCAGCTGCTTCAAAATAAAAGCTCTCAAGGCGCCTTACAGTTAAAGCACAACACTCAGATAACTATGGTCACGAACCTTCGTTCAACAGTCTGCTGGTAATGTGCCACACGTTCACGTTCACAAGTTTGAAAAGTTGTCAGTTTGGGGCGTCACAATATCAGATTGTCTCTGCGATGATTGTGGCCTAAAACATGACGATGGTTGTAAAATCTCTCTGTAGACATTTGGAGAAACACTGGGAAAAGACTTTCTCTCTCTTCATTGAACCGCTGACGAGTCCATAACCACCAGAACTGAGTGTCTCATTTCAAGGCTAACGGACAAACTGCAGCTTCCTCTCTGCTGCAGGATGAGGTTTAGGGTCGACATCATTTTCAGGTTGTAGCAGCTCACTGTGGCAGGAAGTGGCCAGATAACCGTGCATCATCATCTTCTTCTCTCCTGTTTGGTGCTGATTTGCTGCCAGCTTTAAGGGGCCTAACTGCCAACTATGATCAGAACGGACAAAAACAAAAATAATTTAAGGGGATCTGGTTTAATTACACAGTATTATTATATGTGTATTTTAAACTCAACATAAAAGTTTCACATTTTAAATATTACAGTTACGACCAGTACTGGTTTATTTTAACAAGCCCAGTCAATCAGACGTCCTCCCAGTAAGAACAGCTGCTGCTCTGATTCGTTTCGTTTATTTAATGCTGACTTTCCTCCCTTTAGTTGCTGCTCCGGCTGTGCAGCACCTGTATTGTTGGACATTATGATTCTTGTTATTAATGTTTTTATTTTGAGGTGCTGCCTCTTTATCGCAGTACCTGTAACTGGAGCTCTCACACAAAGAGAAGACGTGTCGAACTGATGTAAATCTGATGAGATTAAACTAGAACAAACCTCATGTTTCAGAGAGTCTCTGGAGGTGAAGGTGAATTTAACCTCGGTGGCTGAAATAATTCCTCGTCTCTGCTGCTGCTGGTTTATTAATGAAGCGTCTGACCCGCCGGCCTCAGTCTCTCCAGAGGAGCTTTTACTTGCCCATCTCATTCATAATAAGTGATCGTGCTGCGGCTGACAGGAACATGAAGAAGAAACGCCCCGCTGTGATCATGACTGGCACTTTGTAATTAACCGAGTCTTCTCTGTACCGAAGGCTTCTTCACTTCAAACAAACTGTCAGGAAGCGATAATCCCTCCTTTGGCCTGACTTGTGGACTTGTGGTCGTCCCTCGCCTCTGTCACGTTCTCTGACTTTCCTCCTGAAGCCGCCGACGCTGGTCACAAAGAACCAGACTGTTTAGAGAAAAAGGCTTCATCATCCGTGACGGTGGCGCTTCAAACGATTCGTCTCAGCAGAACAGATTCAGCGACACATTTGGCTCTGTGTCAGGAAAAACCCGGAAACAGAGAATTTCTTTGGCTTTTACTCTGAAATCTCAACCTGTTAAGAGCAAGATGGACATCTCATCAAAGAAATTGGCTGAATTGACTTTATCTTCCTTTGTGTGTGCCAGCAGCAGAATCCCTCATGTATTACATGTTTATTTCAAAGTCCTGTGTGGAGCATGGACTGACAGCTCCCACCGTCCCTGCAGTGACATAAAAAATACACTCATGTTGGTTTTTGGCCTCACTCCGTCCTTGCAGGCGTCTCCTGATTGTTGGAACCTTTTTATCTTGTGGACTGTTGAGGGTGAAATCCCTAAATCAAATCACAGTTGTGCATTGAGAATCATTTTCTTAGATTTTTTGGACTATTTGTTTCTCCTGACGTGATGAATCTCTCCCTCCTCGCTTGTGACGACTGATCCTTTTCAGGATGCTTCTTTCATACCCAGTTATAAGATCACCTGTGGAATGTTTCCAACGTGTGTTTGGAGCATCACAAGGCTTTTCCTGTCATTTCTGACTCATTTCTAAGCTTGTTTGAAGCATGGTGCAGGAATTGAAATCAGAGCCAGCATTTATTTACAGAAATCACAGAGAGTAAATGGTGTCTTGTGTCCAGGTGAGCCCCTGCGAGTTGGTGTTCAGTGTAACAGTGAGTCAGTGTGGCTGCAGGGTGTTTTCTCTCTGAGTATCTGCAGTGTGTTGGCAGCTCTTCAGCTGCTAACACTCTCTCAGTCTAATTTATTTCCCTATGTTGGACTAGAATAAGACCATTAGTGTAATTTCAGCAGCCAGAGCCAAGCAACTGATCAATATTTGTAATTGAGTGCAAGATAATTAGCCGGTTTCTATTACCACAACAAGCAAGAAATATACTTTTACTTCTCAGTGCAAACCTCTGTACTCGTTCACAGACTACAGTTGTATTCAGAGAGGAAGAGTTTCACTGCTGAAACGTTTCATAACTTAAAGGGCATGTTGAAGTCAGCAAACCTTTTAACTTAAAAAACAGCTCTGACCACTCGTAAAAAATAAGAGATATATCTTTCAGACTCTATTCCGATCATTGCAGATTAAAGCTCTTTGTTGGCAGCCTGTAAAGATAGCAGGTTTTTTTATTTAACCCAATCAACTGTTTGATGCTCCACAGCATACTAAAGGTATGCTATGTTCCCTCTGATGCTCTTTTTGATGTCGAGTCGAGGGTTAGCCCCTAACCCCTGACCCTGTCTGTTAAAATCACCATTAAATTAGTTCACAGTTGGACCCGTTTTGATTTTGTTGAACCAGTACAAAAGGAGGAACTAAAGGGTCTTTATCAGATGGCAGCATTACAGGAAATATCTTGAGGTGTTTTGTGACATCAGGCAGAAAGGACTGTCCTCATCTATCACCTTGTCTCCATCTCCTCGTATTATCTCTGTGAATTATTCATGGCATGTCGTCATGGTGACCTGAGCATTGTTTCATTGACCCACTCTGATGTTAATAGAGGGGGCGTGTTTAGCCGTCATCCCTGTTTATGTCTCCTCACATTTACATTTGAGTCTGTCAGCTTCCCCTTAGAGACTGTTAATGAGGCAGCATGTGGAGGGTCAAAGTCCTGCTTGAGGACACTTCAGCAGAACAGCTGTGGTGTTTGATGTCTAGATGATGCTGTTCCACTAAACACATGAGCTGCTAAAAGACTTTGGTCTACAGCATCTCAGCGTCTGTGAGTGAGCTTGTCTTAAAATGCCCTGGATCTTCTGTTTGCCTCGTTTCGCCACTGTTCCCCACATGTTCTCAGTAGAACAGTGGAGTTCCTAGACAGAATCCTTTCCATGGTTCGCATACACACAGCATTTGGAACTGCAGATCGTTGGAAAAAAAGGAAGTCCAGCCCCTCTTAAGGAGTTTAAGATGTCATTGTAGAGTTCAGCCCAACAACATGTAGTTAGTACTCCTCCATCTCTGCCACAAACTCAGGTTACCTTTCTACCAGAGAGGCTAATTTCTTATCCCTTGGAGCAGTCCGAGATCTCAGTAGCCAGCAAGCAAAGGTCCCCACCTTTACCTGCCACCCAGTACTTGACCCCAATGCCCATGGCTGCGGGTTGTGGGCCCAGTGAGTCCATGTAATAGCTTTGTTTGTTTTTTTTAAGGCCTAGCAACCAGACACTTGTCAGCAAGACCCCCTCAGCTCCACCCTCAGTCTTCAGGATAAGGCGCGTCTTTTTCCTTTTTTTTTAAGCATAAAGCTGTAGCTTCTTCTCTGAATCTCTCGTAGTCCGGGTGTTTCATCTGGGACCAGTTCATCCAACTGTGGATGGAGAATTCAACTGTGTCTGTTCCCCCTTGCATCACTGCTCCCCACTCAGGAACACTCAAACCCTGTCACTGCATTTACAGTGTGGGTTACTGGCTTGCAGTGTAAATATGTAATAGAGCAGAAACAGCATTAATAAATAGATTGCAGCAGGTAGAGATGTTGATGTGTAAACAGTTAGAAACTGTTTGTACCTTCTGTCTGATCATAACCTGAAAGTGAGGCTGAGGCAGCATGCGACATATTGATGAAAATAAATCTGACACACTGAAATAACATCTAGAACTGGTTAATTTTAACCTGCTAGTTTATCAAATAGCTTCCATTATTGTTATATAATCGTCCCTCCGTCCATCCATCTGTCTGTCTCCATGAACACGACATCTCAGAAACACCTGGAGGGTAATTCTTCCAGTTTAGCATAAGTGAGATAAACTGATTTAATTAAAGTGGTCAAAGTTCGCTGTGAAGTCAGAAATTCTTATCCTAACTTAAAAATTTATTCATTAAGTTCTACACAAATGTCTAACAGGATAAAATGAAGTGATGACATTTACTAAAAAGTCCAAAAGGTCAAGGGTTGACTTGACATCATATTGTTTCATCACTTAGTGCCAAAACTCAGACGGGTTAGATATTGGATCAGTGACAGTAATCTGGTGTCACTATTGAAGCTATGCTCATTGTTTGGATCTTAGACGTGTGTGTGAAACGTCACTGATCCAACGTTTTTGCAGAAACGTCCACATTTGAAGCATCGGCAACACCAGACGAGCTCATTTGTTCACTGTCGTTCCTCATAAATCCTCTATACAAACAGCTTCTAAGTGAAGAACGTAATTGAATGTGTTAAGATAGTGTTAACTTCCATTTCACCATGAAAAGAAATCAACAAATCTACAACATGGCTTCTAACTTGACAGATTTGTAAAAGAAAACAGTCACAAAGTGGTAAGTCTTTTTTTTTTTTTACTACAGAATTTGTTGACGCTATGAATTTTACTCAGAGTTAACTCAGTCCAAATGAAACCAACTATCAGAACAAGAACGAGATCAACTCAGTGACTCTAAGCAGCAGATCTCTGGCAAGAAACTAAGAGTTAACTTGTCACTGCTGCATCTCTGAGTAGAAACCAAAAGAAGGCAAGAAGACAAACCTCATCAGGATTCAGATGTGTGTGATGGTGTGCGTGAGTCTGACCTTTTCCTTCTGTATGTAGATGAGCAGCCTCTTGTTTTAATTATCGCACATTTGTTAGCGAATTCGTCAATAAGTGGTAAGCAGCTTCTTCAGTGATTATTGCAAATACGCTCCTGTTCCTCGAGGGCCTTGTTGTCTAAAATTGATCCTTGAGGCAATCTCGGGGAAATTCATTTGAAAAGTCCCTAAACAGGAATTTTGAGTGACAGCAGGCTGGGGCTCGATGGTTCTGGCAGGAAAACCTCCAGCTGTAGAAAAAACACTGGATTTGGTTTGTATAGTGTGAGGATTTAAGTGTTTTCCGGGTGGATTGAAGGTTGTTGCTCTCTGAGCATCAGTAAATCGACTCCCACATGTTTCCTCGCTGTGATTTGGAGCTTTTGTTGGCGTGAAATGAGTCTGGCAGAGCGTCACCTCGTCAGCTCGGGTGCTGATTGACTGATTGAAGGCAGAGCAGAGACCCGCTCTGTCTTTGTGGCTTCCTTCTGATAAGCTAGAAATCAAGAGTTGTTTCTGGTAAAAGAATGAAAATGTTTTTTTTCACAGAGATTGAAGTGGAGGCTGAGCGGACTAAAGCGTATGCTGCTGCAGCTTCCTTTGTTTGCTTTTAACAGGTTGCTGCTTTTATTGAGAAGCAGCTCATTTATTCACATCTAATCTCCTTCTGAACATCACAACACTTCATGATTTTGAGTGTTTGAGGATTTAGAGCTTCTGAGGAAAAGATTCATTGAAACAGGTTGCTCAGAAATTTAAGTTATGAAGTTGAGATTTTAGAAAAACAACTACAAGAGAAGAAAAAGAGTTTTACCTTGAACACCATTAACTGCAGTCAGTCGGTTCTGGATCAGACCAGCAGTCAAATCCCAACCAGTTCCACATTGCTCACAGATCAGTGAGCGAATGTCCAGTGCTGATGAAGGGTAAATGTGCATGTTAGTGTCAGTGAAAACCAATTGTTCCTCAGTGAAACAGAAACTATTCTGTTACTATTCAAAGTTTTGAATAATATGAGTCACAAATCTTTCTGTTGGGGGGTTTGTTTGTTGTGAAACACCGAGCAAAAGAAGAAGAGTTTACCTGAAAGTCCTTTATGACAACTTGTCCAACAATACACCTGAAGCTCCGAGCTCTACTGTTGCAGAAATGAATCCAGACACACAACAGTTTCTTTGCAACAGCAAAACAAGGTGCACTGTCACTTTTAAGGTACAAGGGTTGCAAGTTCAAATAGTTTGTATTTACACATCTTCATCTCAAATAGCAGGCTTTCATTTTAAATAGACTTGTACTCAGGTTTTACTGTATGTGGAACCTGACTGCTTTGCGAGTCGAGTTAAGTCAGTTTTATCTACACTGCGCCGATTTACAACAAAAGTTGTCTCAAGACACTTTTCATATAGAAGAGGTTTAGACCAAACTCTGTAATTAGAAACCAGTGTTGTCAAGATACCAACATTTTGGTACCAGTACCGGTACCACCATGTATTTCGATACTTGTCGATACTTTTCCAAATAAAAAGAGAACACAAAAAATGTCATTATTGACTTTATTTTAATAGAAAATCTTAGAACTA
>JAPZDV010000021.1:27979410-27991761 GCA_029814665.1 Acanthurus lineatus | reverse complement strand
TGAGGTGGAGCAAGTGAGCAGTTTTAAGTTCCTGGGAATCAACATAACAGAGAACCTGTCATGGACTTCACATATCTTTGCCCTGGTTAAAAAAGCTCAGAAACAGCTGCATTTTTAAAGGAAACTTAAGAAAGCAAAATTCCCAGGCAGAGCTCTTGTTATCTTCTACAAAGGAGTGATTGAAAGCATCCTGACTGGAAACATCACAAACTGGCATGGGATGTGCATGGCCCAGGACAAGAAGACTGCAACGAGTGATAAAAACTGCCCAAAACATCATTGGTACCCTTCTACCAAGCATCAGTGATATCGGGGAGGTGAGGTGCCTGCGCAGAGCCAAAAGGATACTACAAGACAACACACCCCAGCCACAGCCTGTTCACCCTGCTGCTGTCAGGCAAAAGATACAGAAGTATCCGTTGCCGTACCACCAGACTACAGAGCAGCTTCTTCCCTCAGGCTGTAAGACTACTTAACACACCATCTGCACTCCTCCACGTTTAATAATTTTATTTAAATTTTTTCTACAATCAATTAATCAATCAAGAGCGAACCACACTTTATTTTCGTTATGCAACCTGTTGTATAATGACCAATAAACTTCCTTGTATCCTTGTAAAGAGTCATTGTATGTTATTGTGTCTTTGCATTGACTTTGTATGTAATCTTGTGGCGTGTTCATTACTTTCGATCTGAACACACCTTAAAGCTGTTTTCGCTCCTCCTCAGATTTTATAAACGGTGTGAACTGCAGACTCTTCGCCTGGCTAGAGTGAGTCGCATGACTGCCAGAGTGCAGTGGAGGACAAACTTAGAGTAAAAATCTGGGAAAATCTTCCTCACAGATCCCACAATTTTGGCCAAATCTTACATAAACTAATCATATTTGGGTAGGAAATTTTGTTATCTTTCCATCCGTGTAGGTTTGAAAGCAGTCAGACTTATACTTTAGACTAGTGTTGTCACTATACCAACATTTTGGTACCAGTACTGGTACCACCATGTATTTCAATACTTTTCGATACTTTTGATACTTTTGCAAAGAAAAAGAGAACACAAAAAATGTCATTATTGACTTTATTTTAATAGAAAATCTTAGAACTATAACTATGCATCGGGTCTGGGTGCTTGTCCTTCAATTGTTTCATGAAGTTGGAGGTGTTTCCACCCTCGGCCAGACAGGTTTTTAGCACCGTTTGCACAGTGGTGCTTCGGTGCTCATTTGTTTTAAAGCAAAGTTATTCCATATATCACCTGTTTTATCTACGAGTTGTGGCGTGCTGAAGGTTGCAGCAGCTGCCGTTCTCTCCCTGCTCCTGTCTGTCTGTCTGTCTGTCTGTCTGTCTGTCTGTCTGAACACGGTGCCGTTACGCGGCGACGTAAAAAAAAAGTACCGGTACCAGCCAAACGCAGTATAGTACCGTTTTAAATGACTCAGTACTGCAATACCAATTTAGTACCGGTATACTGAACAAGCCTCTTAGAAACTCATCTCAGCTGCAAAGTCTCACCATCTCACTTAGCAGAGATCCACCACTGAACATCTGAATGTTGAGCTTCACCTCCAGGATCAGCTGAAACACGACGGTCTGATACGTTACTGCTGACAGTGATGCACCAATCACCACCTGACCTCGACTGATCAACAACTCCAGAAACTTTGTCAAGTTTTCCTTGAGAGACCGTGAAGTCAAACTGAGACTCAGAGTTGCTTAAATATTTTACTGACAAATCAGAAGTAGAGCAGCTTTAATATTTTACAGTAACTTCGACAAAACTTGAAGTTAAAGAAGTACATGTCAAGTTTCTGATGTTTGAGCAGTGTGTTATTCTGTGACTCTGGTTATATAGAGAACAGTGTCATTTAATTTGAGATCATTATTGTTGGAATTGGTTCATTTCCTTGTTTTTGTTGCTTGGCAAGTGAACTAAAGGCCCTCTGACGAGGATGTCACAGGTGTTGTGACTTGGTGTGATGAAGAGGGAGGATGAGGGGCCATGATGATGGGGTCGGGCAACAAAATGAAATGAAAATGAAAATGAAATGAAAAGGTACAATGGAGAGGTATGATGAAGATGAGCAGTGAATGGGTATGATAAAAGGTCTTGATGGCAGGATGCAATGAAGAGGAGCGAAGGTGGAGAATAATACCAGCATAGGTCAACGGGTGCTGTGCATTCTTAATAACTACACTTTAGTAGTCATAAACTATTCTCCCAAATTACTCTGCCAGTAAGTTAATTGCTGGGGTTGTAGTTTTTTTTGTACATTAACTGAGATCAGGCTTCATCAAAAAGGCCACAAAAACCACCAGTAAAAGGTTTTCTAATGTAGGTGAACCAGCGTGGGGGCAGCTGAAGTAACAAAGTCCTTGATTGTCTTTAAGAGGCTGGTCTGATTGGACTAAACTCCCAGCATGCTTGTGTGAGCTGGGGAACAGATTGACTGCCATGGAAAATATGACCGCTTTCTTTCTTTTCTAAACACCTTAAATTCTGTTCATCAATGCGGCAGGATGTTCAAAAAAAGGTCGTTTGAGCGGATCGTTGTCTGCTCGGCTGACGGGACGTGCAGCCATGTTTGCTTCTGCCTCAGTGTTCAAGTCACATGGCAGTTAAGACTTATCACCGGCTGCCTGTAGCGCCCCCTACTGCACATCTGCTGTACATGCATCGCCTCTGTTTTTTTACTGCAGTTTACTAAAACACAGCAGCAGAGAAAATTCAGATACATATATTGTATTTTCTTATTTAAGTTTAGAAGTCTCCAGTTTTGTTCCTGTCTTCAGTCTTTTTTGAGTTACTGTAGTTTCTATAATTTTTTCCAGTTTGCTCTCTCGTCTGACTTTTGATGAAAGTTTGATGGTCAGTTTTTTACTTGGCCTTCCGCTCGTCTCCTTGTCGCGACTGAAACGTTCGGCTGAATACTAACTACAGCCAGCATTGACTGATGGAGGAGAAGGGTGTTTCTGTCAGTTTGTAGTAAAACCTGCAGGACTGTCAATGTTTCATTAGATGGAAGCAGCCGACAGCTGACAGGAGCAGCGTGTGATGGATGAGTGTCAACATTTGAAGATGTTCAGAACAAATCTGGTTTCATTGACTGTTGTCACCAAATACTTAAGAATAAACAAAACTTTTTGATTACCTGTGTTTTAAAGTTGAGTGGGGTTTGATACAAAAACAACAAGATGAGCACAAGAAAAAGATGGTGTTCATGGGTAAACAAACCCAAATCAAGGGACTTGTGATGGCTGTCGGGATTTTCGGCAGAATTAATGCCAGTAAAGGAAGTTCAGCTCTTTCATTTTTAAAACAAATGACTGAAGAAATATTTGATATGATGACAACAAACTGCACAGACAAATGTGAAAAAATGCTCAAATTTTGCTTGTAAAATTTTAGCTTCTTTTTCTCTAAAATTATTGTTTCTCAGCAGCAGAGAAAGTGGAGTTTGAGCTGATTTGCCGTCTGCTTGTTAGACAGAAGAACAAGTCTGAATCATCGTCCAATCAGAGCTCAGGAGGCCTCCAGATGATGTACTGTGTGTTTGTTGAAGACTGACATTAATGGACCAATCAGAGATCAGCTGCAAGGTTCAATAGTTGAAGAGTCCTATAAAAGAATAAAGGGAGGACTGCTGCAGCTTTTAGAGGAGAGTTATTCTTAACCAGAGGCAGGAAACATCAGCTTTATAATGAAACAAAAACGATGGAGGAGGAAGAAAGGAAGTAAAGAGATGATGACTGAAATGTGATGGGAGCTGGACAGAAGAGCAGATTATCAAAGTGAAGGTTTCACTTTAGAGTCTCCTGAGACGCCGAGGACAAACACAACACTTTCATTCTGATGGAAACTGATTCGGCCAGAACGGACTTTTAAAAACTTCAGGAGTGAACTTGTTTATGACATCCGATGCTCGATCTCTCAGTGAGAGAAAAATCTGAGGACGGATGAGTGGAGGTCTGAACGACACGCCTGACCAATGAGAAGAAAGATTGTTCTACCTGACTTTGCTGATGAAGTTTGCAAGTTTAATCTCTGAATTGATTTATTTTCTTGATGAAAAACCAAACCAAAGACAAATTATAATTATAGAATCCTTCTTACTTTTTAAATTTGGACTGAAAATACAATAAATGTGATATTAAAAAATGAGGTTTGGTATACAAGTCAGAAGTGGATGGTAGTATTTCTCGGTGCTGTTGGAGTGTCTCTCTCTCGCAGCCTTGAGGTTATTTCAGGTTACAAATTGGAGAAATTCTTCCTCACTTTGATCTGCTCTTTCCTGCCTTCAGGTCCTGTCCTCATCCTCATTCATGTGATGTCACAGGTCAGCTGACAGCTCATTGGTCTGTGAACTGAACTTTTCATCTAAAGGAAATAAAAATGAAAATGTCCCTTTCAGGAGAAACATCAGAAACATCCAATGGGACAAAATTTCTTTCAGTCACCAGATTTTCCATCTTGTAAAATCACAATACACTTTAAAAAATAGTCAAATTCAATGGAAGGTTGATAAAAAATGTGACTAATAGATCCAAGTTTTATTGATTCAGTGACACAAAAAGTGCTGTCAGAGCTGCTGTTTCCGTTTCCTCTGAATCTCATCGAGTTTTGATCTGAAAGTGTCGTGTTGGGCTGAGACACCGAGGTGTTTGTTCACATTTCAAACACCCGACAAACTGTCAATGTAACGAGGAAATAATCAGCACATTCACTAAACGAGAAATCATTTTCATTTGCAACTCTGGTGGCAGAGTTCAGTCGACCTGCAGGCGTTTGTGTTTGTGCTGCACTTTGATTGATTCGTTTCTGATCGATGAACTGCATTTATGCTGCATCATCATATCACAGTGCACATTACTGCGTTTAGGAAGCATTTTTCTAGTCTTCTGACTACGTTATAGCACACACACACACACACACTGAAGGAACAGCCATCAGGAGGAATTTGAGGTTCAGTTTGTTGCCAAGGACTTATCGTCTTGCAAACTAAGCGAGTCCGGGATCGAACCTTCGACCTTCTGATTAGTAGATGAGATGTAGGCGCCGCAGTTCTGATACCTGTTGTCCTCAGTGACACTTCCTGTCTGTGTGCTCAGGTCCTGTGACGAACGCCTCCATCATGGCGGCTCCGGCCAACATGTTCCTCCCTGACAGTCGGCCCGCCGTCCCTCTGCCACGCTTCAGCCGACACCTGCACGCCTCAGAGGGCGACAGCGCGGAGTCGGGGGAGATGTGTGTTCGACTGGGCCTCCACACGCAGGTGAGCGAGTCTTTGATTCTGTCGGTTCTTTGGCGTCACATCAGGAGGTTGTTCCTCCACTGTGAGGTTTTTCCAGCCGCCATGAAGTGAAAACATTTCTGACGTGTCATTGTCCTTTTCTGTAGCTTTTGCTTGTTCGGTCACTGACGCTCAGTTTGCATCACTTGTACTTTTCCCGCAGAGACGCAACAAACATGAACACAGTTTGAGCTGCAGCTGCGTTCTTGTTGTATTTGTGGATCTTTATGCCTCAATAATCACACAGTGAAAATCTGATGGCTGCCCGTCTCTCTGTGTTTAGGAAGAAGAAGAGACGTACCTGCAGAAAGCTGAAAGGTTAAACTCTCTGATGAACGCTGTGAGTGACAAGGTGAGAGGGGGCGGGGCTTACCTCACTGCTCTGTGTGACAGCTTTTCCTTTTCAGATGTTTTTTTAGTGTTAATTTTGCATAAGTCTAACAAGAATTCAGCTGTATGTTAACAACTTCAAACCTAAATAATCTTTGACTTTAACATGTTTTATTGAAGAAGATGAAAAATGTGTAAATTTTTAACCCTCTGAGAGCTGGAGAGTTCTGAAAACAGCAGCTTTATTTTAAACAATCCACATGAATAAACTGTTTACGATGTTTTACCTGACAGATCCTGTTGCTGTTGGATCATTAAAATGATTATTCTTCAACAGAGTTACAGATAAACTTGATTTTGGCGACTGAACGTAAATTGAAACAAATTCAGCTCCTTATGTATGTATTTGTTTGCAGGCTAGAAATTTTTATAAATACTTTCTGTTAGAGAACAGAGAAACACAGTTTCTCCGCTTTGTTACACCCTGAAGAGGTTTGTATGTCGCAGCAACCAGGGTCACATGACCAGCAGAACGTTCCTGGGCGAGGGGCACAAGAACCAACGGAGAGACTGGAACCAGTTAAACTGGAACCAGTTTGGCAGTGTATTCATGCCATGATGTCATCAGTGACTGTGTGTTTGTTGTGTTCGATGTGTTTCAGTCGGTGTTTGGAGACGGTGAGAACACGAAGGTTCGGGTTGCAGAACTTGAAGAAGAAGTTCAGACGCTGAAGAAAGTCAACAAAGATCTATATGATTTCTCCAGCCAGCTGCTCACCAAACCCACATAAACATACATGCACACACCCGCACACAGTTACACAAAGCCACATACACACATTGAGTGCACACTTGTAGATACACACAGGTCACACACGTTGATGATTTTTGTGGTCAAAAAATAAAGGTTTGTTTTTGTAGAACTTCCTGTCGGCTGTGTTTGTTTTTCAGACGGTTTGAGCTCATCAGTTACCACAACACACCATGAACTGACCAGAAGAACCTTGAACATCTCACAACTACCAAAAACTGTGTTAACTACCCCAACCTGCCCAAAGGCACCATCAGCTAACCCTAACTAACCTCCAACTTCCCTCAATACACTGACAAATTATTTTCACACAGCAAACACTGACTTGAGTTTACTTTCCACCAACTACGCTGTTATTCACCTCCAGCAACTCTGAACTGATACTTAACTACACTTTGCTAGCCCCTAACTACCTTAAACTAGCACCTAACTACCTTAAACTAGCACCTAGCTACCTTAAACTCGCGCCTAACTACCTCAAACTAGCACACACAGATGCTTCTTGTTCCAGAGGTTAAAGGTCGGGAGTGTTTGGACATTTTGTGGCTTAGCTCGAACCCGCTGCTTTTATTTTGAAGGAATCTTCTACAGACGATTTCTCAGCTTCTTTCCAGTGAAACCCAGCAGGTCAGAGGTCACCTCCAAAAAATTGGATTCTTAAAAAAGAAACAGTCTGATCTTTTCTTTAACCTCTTTGAAATTAAAACTTTCAAATAGCAGCATTTAACTTTGGCCTGGACCACAGCGGAGGACGATGATGGAGGATATTTCTGTCTGTCAGTGAATAAAAAGAAAAAAAATCCCAGAATTCAGTGATTGTTTGTTTGTTTGTTTGTTTGTTTGTTTGTTTGTTTGTTTTAGTTTTTGGTATTTTCCTTCTCTGTGGATCTCGTTTGTGTGACAGGATCCACCTCTGAATCTACTTTGAACTCTTGTCAGAACAGAAAAAACAACCTGACAGAATCTTTGTCCATGTGCAGTCCTGACCTTTGACCCTGAACCTGACTCCAACCTGAACCCTAACTTTGCCCAAAGCTCCTCACAATGAGGCGTCCCTCTGTCATCATTGCTTTACAGCAACCTTTGACCAGAGAACACACAACCCTGGCACAAACTGCTCAGGATCAGAAATGTTGATGTAAATATGACGAATCGGTTGCAGCTTGACAGTAAAGTCACTCGTCTCTGTTGTTCCCCTGCGAGCTCTGAGGTCTCGGGCTTGAAATGCAACTTCTTCATTAATACATGAAACAAACAGGATGAACCTTTTTGCGTCTGTGTTCAGGGTTTAAACACCTTTTCAGTTCTGGAGTCTTTCTTTACATTAACTGCTCTGTAGTTCTGGTTTCGGTCTGCATGTTCAAGCTCAAAGCGCCGCAGCTCCCTGAACAGGATTCGATGCTTTTCCTTAAATGTCACTGGACTGTTTCTACAATTCTGCCCAAAGCCTCCAATGCACAGGAGCAGAAACCAGGAGGAGGACGAGGAGGAGGAGGAGGAGGCGTGTTCGGTCAGTGCAGATCTGCCTGCAGTCATGTGATGACGATGAAGGTCCTGAAATGCCACAGAGAAGCTTCAAACTGCGAATGAAGCAGAAACTGTGGCCATTAATCTGGAGTTTGGTTGAGCTGAAGCTGCTCTGAGATCAGCAAAGAGAAATCTTCAGCTGTTTTTCATGAAGCTGCATCACAACAAGTTTTGTCTAAATGACCTAAAATGGAATTTTAGTGCCAAACAGAAACTTTTAAATGTTTAAAAGTTCAAAATTCAAAATTCAAAATGTCTAATCAAGTCAGTTAATAAGCAGATTGCAAATTCTCTTCTACTTAAAATCCTACGATAGTAATTTGTTGCTTGTAAAATCCTGATGGAGAATAAATGGAGGAGTTTTTACACTGATTTATTCTGTATTTTTTGTAAAAATAATGACATTACAACACGTTCGACTCACTGAATGTAACGAAAACTGGGTGCTGGAAAAAGAAAAGCACTGACGGCACAGCAAGTTTTTTATTTTACTTTCTATTTTCTGTGTTTTGTCATGATCCTACATTGCTTATGGCTCCCCCTGCTGGGGTGGATCTGTGGTGGCAGTTGAGGACATCTGTAATTAATCCCACAGATGTTGATCACTTGTGTGGACGTAAGCGATGAGCGATGGGCGGCTGCGTGGTGGTTAAAAAAGAAAGATCTGATGTGCTGTCTGAGCTTTAACTCTGATCATCTCGAGTTGCGAAGAAAACTCCCACCTGCTCGACTGCATTTTCACTGCTAAGCCGACAAAACAGCGTCTGTTTGAGGCAAAAATCCACCTGGAGCTGAACATGTGAGTGGTCCATGACAAAATCTAAAACCCGGTTTGAAACCTGAGGCGCTTCAGTTCATCATTAGACCTTAAAGTTTAGGAGTTTCTAGTTTGAAATGTTGTTCACTGATGATTTGTTGTCTTTTGTTTGCCAGCTGGCTTCTTTTCATACCACTTTGAGCTGAGGCTGTTTCTAAGTGCTGTATTTGTCATGTGGATGCATCCCCTTCGTTTGTTCCTCATGTGTCGGTTACATGTTCAGTGAGTTTGCTGTCTTCACATGAATAAAAGTTGTCTCTTAGTGCAGCTTAAACCAGTCCGTGTCCTTAAAACTGTCCCAGTCTGAGTTCTTCTGTCTGTGGCTTCTTGTGTTTCAAATGAAGCAGCTGATGTTCTCACGGAGCTTCAATCTGACAACAGAGACGTTCTGGATGTTTCTGATGGACTTATCTTCAGCTCGGATTTGTGAAATTAGCGTATTTTAACAATAAAACTTTAATCTTTCAAATCACTCTGAGGACATCAAACAAACAGCAAACATAAAAACAAGCTGAGTGCAAACAGAGCAGCACAAAGACAAACTTCCTGCTGATGTTCACGTAGACAGAGGCATCGCTGTTGTATTCACAACAACTTTACGTTTCCTCGGAGTTTCGTCCATAAAGAGTCGCAGCCAGGTGTTAAAGGCGTGTTGTCTCCGGTTCAGGTTTCTGTGTTGTGTGATATTTATGCAAATTTTAACTTCCAATTCAGGACAGTTTTTATAAATATTGTCATGAAGTGACCAAATTGCACAAGACACCAGTTTCTTCAGAGCGCTGCTGCAGATGCAGATCTGGATTCAGCTGCACATCCAATCTAGGAAGACCTGATCCTGGTTCACAGATCGAGAAAGACCTGCTTTCAGGCAGACCTGCAGGAGACTGGAACAGGAAAGATCTGAGTTTGCAGCTGTGAGCAGGTGAGAAAGGACAGGACTTTTGCTTAAAAGTGTCCGACAGTTAGGGGGCGCTGTGAAGTCTGATGGGGGGAAGACTGAAGACTTCCTGTGGCCTCGTGGAATGACGTCTAAAGCACCGAATGTTCTCTCTTCAGGTCTCCAAGCTTCATGAGGAGCTGGATGGTTCTGAACGCTGAACTGGTGAAGGACGTCGCTAAGAGTGAACGGCTTCGTCCAGTCCGTTTGGTTCGGATGTTGGCACATGAAGCATCTGAGAGGAGGTGCAGGTTTCGAGCGCTGCTTCCTGAGTACTTTAAGTCCCGTACGATGCTTCACATTACTGACGCGGTGCAGAGGTTGTTCAGGATCAGAGACAGTAGGTAGGGAGGTGACTTTATTTGAACCCGTAGGTAGATTTTTTTTGCAGCGTAACACAGATAGCATCCATGTTAATTTAAAAAAAGTGGTGAACTTCTTGTTTTTAAGGGCTGCAACTAGACTCTTTGGATAAACCAGCAAAGTCGATCATATTACATCAATATCAGCTTGAGTTCAGTGGCTCCACATCGACATCAGACCGTGTTCCCCGTGATGACACGAAGCTACGAACGATCTCGTGCCGTGTGCTCTCAGAAAACAGGAGTCCTGTCAGAGTGAAGAGGAAGTCAGCCGCCTGCAGGGCTGCTTCAATCACTCCACGTTCTCCTTTTGTGTCCTCCTCTGTTCTCCTCCTGTCATTTGTTTCTGTGTTTTGGTTCTCTGTATTGAATGTTAATTATCTTTTTAATTCCAGTGGCTCGTCAGGGATTTACTTCAGGAGCTCATTTCCGCCCGGCTGAGCTCCACTTTACAAACCTGCTGTTGCTGTGTGTGTGTGTGTGTGTGTGTGTGTGTGAGCAGAAAAAGAGAGAGAGAGGATGAATCACAGTGTCTGCAGGTGTCTCGCTCTACTTTCATCTCTGTGAATGAATCAGCAGCTGGACTGTGAAACTGATGTGTCTGACAACAAATTAAGTGCCTCTGCGCTTCAGTCGCCTTCAGGTCAAAACTCAGGGTCGCTGACACGCCAGCGAGAGCGTCTCCGTGTTTGACCCGTCCTGAGGACTTTCCTCTTGCAAAACCTCATCAATCACAGTCTAGATACTGTCCACATTATCATCCATCAAACATCAGCAGATCCACGACAGGAAGTGGACGTCCTGAACTTCACAACCCTTCAGCCCGACTCCGGAGACGCCACAGAGATCCCGTCAGCATCCACGATCAAAACGGAAAGGTCACATGCACGAAGAAACACAGAAACATCTCTACGTTCATCTCACCTGGAACAACACAACATCTGCAAACTCTGTGGTGAAGCTCTCAGCTGCTTCGGTGCTTTTCACACTGAATTCTGGTTCTTTGATTCTCACAGTCCAACCTGCTGATGTTCACTTATCAGAGTGAGAATCCACTTCCTTTAACACGAATGTTAGCAAGTCTTGAGCTAAAGTTGGTGATGAGTGAAAAATATTCTGATCTCAGTGAGCTGAACTTTTGCAGTGACCCTGGAGAACTGTGGAAACCAGTTACTGCATGTGAACATATAGTTCGACTTGATATATGAGCTCAGAGTCAGAAACAGGCCTGATGTTCACATGATGTTAACGCTGAAATGCTGAAACGCTGAAACGCTGAAACGTCCTGCGGAAACACTCGCTGACATTCAGCTCATCTGTGATCCGACATGTTTCACATTAAACATCAGGAGGAAAATGTCACATCAGTAAAAAAAAACAGCAGGCTGAGTTATATCCTCCGTTATCTGTGTGTGTGTGTGTGTGTCCGTGTGTGTGTGTGTGTGTGTGTCCGTGTGTGTGTGCATGACACAGGAGCTGATTTCAGGTCCTTTTCTTTTCTGGTCACATCTGACAATCAGCTGATTTTATTTTGCTAATTGATGCTGATGTTGAGTTTTCCGCTTCTCAAGAAAATTAGGTTTGTACAGGAGTATTTATTGTGTGTGTGTGTGTGTGTGTGTGTGTGTCTGTGTGTGTGTGTGTGTGTTATGTAACTGTGGCTCAGCTCTCAGCTGTGATGTTCTCAGGATGACGAATCAAAACCTCACCGAGGAAAAATGAGCTGGATTCTCCTCAAAAATCCTCTGCAGCAGGAAAATATCATGTTGCTGTCGTTTACTTTTGCTTCTGAGACTGCAGTGATACTCCGGCAGTACTGCTGTGGTACTACTGACATACTACTGACGTACTGCTGACATACTACTGTGGTACTACTGACGTACTACTGACGTACTACTGATGTACTACTGACGCACTACTGATGTACTACTGACGTACTACTGACGTACTACTGTCGTACTACTGACGTACTGCTGTGGTACTACTGACGTTCTACTGACATACTACTGTGGTACTACTGACGTACTGCTGTGGTACTAATGACGTACAACTGACATACTGCTGACATACTGCTGTGGTACTACTGACGTACTACTGACATACTACTGACATACTAATGTGGTACTACTGCCATACTACTGATGTACTACTGACGCACTACTGATGTACTACTGACGTACTACTGACGTACTGCTGTGGTACAACTGACGTACTGCTGTGGTACTACTGACGTTCTACTGACATACTACTGTGGTACTACTGACGTACTGCTGTGGTACT
>JAPZDV010000021.1:27957579-27969274 GCA_029814665.1 Acanthurus lineatus | reverse complement strand
ATTATGCGGGAGAGTTTTGTTTTGGTGGTAGTAGTGAGGAAGTTGAACCAGGATGAAATGTTGTAGATGAGAGTTGATTCGATGAGTGATCTGTAAACAAGTGTTAAAATGTCTTTGCTAACGTTAAAGTCCTCAGTTTTCTGAGCAGGTGGAGACGCTGTTGTACCTTTTTGTAGACAGAGTCAGCAAGTTGTTGAAGTGACAGGCAGGTGTCGATCTCTGTCCCAAGATACTTAAAACTCTGTACCTGCTCCACCAGCTGACCGTGGATGCTGAGCGGTTGGAACAGGTGCTCTGGGTTTTTCCCTCTGGACCCACAGCACAGCTCCTTCGTCTTTGAAATATTAAGCTCCAATGAGCTTTCAGCAAAGGTTTGGACCAGGGCGTGCACTTCCTGCTGGTACTGTTGCATTGCCTGGGAGTCAGTCAGATGGGCTACCAAGGCCGTGTCATGTTTGCAAAGAGTCAAAGCTTCTCTAATGTCCTGGCTCAAATCCCAGCGTTGTGGCTGTTTTCATTCAGCCACAGAATCATCCTTCAGTGTCGTCGGCTCGATGTTCTGCTTCCTCACCCTCTCAAGCTGACGTGTGCTCAGTGTTTGGTGTAAACTGACTGTCGTGCATCACTCAGGTGTGGGCCAAACACTGGAGCTGTTCACTGGGTATTATGAGAAAGTGTTACAGAAATGTAATCCCTAATTATTATTCTGACAAGTACATGCAAACACATCTCACGGTGCTACAGAGTCATTAACTGGGTTAAGTTTTGAGACTCCCAACAAAATTTTTTTTCAGAGTTTCCTGAGCACACAAGCTTATGAGCTAGCGCAGATCTTTGGAGATCCCTTTGATCTGACACACTCACTGGTGAAGACCCTGCTCAGTGTTTGACAGACAGATCTGAACCAGGTGGAGGTGAATCACATGAGGTGGAAGTGGACCAGTGTCCAGCTGGCTGTGGGCCTGTGATTGGGCGGAGCAGTGATTACCTAAATGTTGGATGTAAACAGCAGGCAGTGTAATGTATTCTGTGGTGGATGTGATGGATGTGGGCTGGGTCGGAGCCAGCAGGCAGCAGGACTCATTGATCTGTCTGTTCTCTTTAATCAGACGCAGAGTCTTTGGACTCCACTGAGCTTTTAGTGAGATGAAGCTTCAGACTGCCTTTAAAAACGAGCCACAACTCTGCAGAATGACTGCAAACTGACAGTAAGCAGACTCTCCACAGGGAGATGTTACATGAAGCTCGTATCCCGACAATTACACTGTTTGTCTTCTTTCATTCTGCAGCCTGTAACAAAGACGTCACAGACGCTGCTCTAGAACATCACAGACAGCTGCTGTTTGTCATGTGAGATGGTGTGTAAATATGTGTTTGAGCTAAAGAAAAAATGGCTGGAACAATAATCAAAAAGTTCTAGATAAGAACGATGAACGGCTGCGACAGCAGGCTACTGTGAAGGGGTTTAACAGGGACATATAAGAGAACTGAGATACATAATGGGGATCATATACTAAGAAAAAATGGGTGAATGTGTGGTACAAGTGTGTTCAGTGTGACGCGAGGCTGTGCATGGGTGCAAACATTAACTACAGCTGAAGTCATTCATCACATTTGTCCAAGAGCCAGAATTTTTCCAGCAGACACTGCAGGGTGCAGTCCTTTACAAAAATACATTTATTCAAGCCTGAATATCCTTTTACTGCCTAATATTTTCAGGTTCTTCTAGAAGTACTATTGTTTTTATTGGCAGATATCAACATCAACAGACTGATGGTAGGTAAGCAAACTGTGCATGTCCTGCCCACTGGCTCAGTTAAAGTTATTGAGGGTCGATCAGTAGCCCTGATAACTTTAGCTTCTCCCTCAGGAGCTCAATGTGTTCCTCCCATGTGTTGCTGAAAATTACAACATGGTCACAGTTACATGAGCTGCACTTTTTTCAACACAAATAACTCAGTCTGTCAACTTTTTGAAAGTTGCTGGTGCATCATGCAATCCCAAAGGCATCACAATGCCAGTGTCCCTTTAACTCGCTGAGGGTCTACATATACATCCAACCCCCTTCAGGAAGTGATCCTTTTGTTTGGCCCATGGGTGCCAAAGGTCAAAAACTGGTGTCTTCAAATGATCCCAGGAGACTTTTAAACCTTTTCAACACCTGTGTCAGTCCTGGCTATGGTCAACAGCCCTGATGCTCACAGACAGTGAGAGGTGAGACAGGTTTAGCAGCATGCAGCGTGGCCGAGTCCTGCAGAACAGCTCCCTGCGTTCTCCACTTGTTTGTGTGATGACGTGTGACCAGTATTACTTTTCATTTTTCTGTGCGGTCAGAGACAAAACTATTGAAACTATCAACTGAGCGTGCAACTTATTTGGATAATCGTCTTATAGTTTCTCGGGTTTTCCGTGATGTTGAAAAACTTGTGACTTAAATGTTGTTTAATACTTTGAGTGATTTGTGAATGCAGTTCAAGGAGAAAAGGTGAGATTCAATGTAGGGACAAAAATTTGTGTTCGTAAATACATACATTTACAAATGAATGAATAAAATGAAGAATATATTAATGAATACATCTTATGGATTATCATTGTTCCTTGTGTTCTGTTTTTAAATGCTCACAGGCTTTTCACAGTAACCCTGGTTTCAGTGCTCTGAACTGTGGCGAACCCAATCAGTAAAAGCTATGACCCGAGGAAAGTGGTCCTAAAGAGCCATCATGGGCTCCACCCTCTGACAGCTCGGAGCTCCTGTGGACTGTGGATTGTGCCCCCACGTCTGGGAGTGTGAGTCGTCTCCTCCACCCTTAAGGAAACCTTTAAATGTCTGAAGCATCTTTGTGACATACTGAAGAAAATGCAGTTCTAAAACTGTGGATCACCAGTTGCTTGAAGGTGGAGCAGAGGTGAGTAATAAAGACGCTTCCAGTTACCTCATATTACCACCACAGGAAACTGTGGATTAACAGATTCACAGTCCAGTGAAACACAAGGAAGCAAAGGAAGCGAACGAAGCAGAGCATCAGAAACAGGTTTCTGTGTCCGTCCAGTGATCGGTTTCACTCAAACTGATGTCTGTAATCAGATAACTTGAAGTAATCCGCCCTCTCTGACAGCAGCACACTGAAAACGCTGGAGTGTTCTGATACAGAAACATTTCCCCTAAAAACTCATTTAACACAGGAGGCATTTAACATTTTGGCTCAACAGCACACATCTTTGAGCCAACCTGCCTTCTCCAAACGTCCCGTCCAACCTCCTTTTACTGTGAGCTGAGACACTGACAACACACTCTGCCCTTCCTTTTTCACTTCACTGAGCTGAACAAAGTAAAAAAAATGCTGCAATTAGCTTTTATGAGGTGATAAATTAAGCTTAAATAAGTTGACTGTATTTCAGAGGTGTGGTTATGTTTCTGGTTGACTCAGCTTTTTGTGAGGGTGATAAATCTGTCAACAATCATTAATGCTGAGAGAAAAATGTTAATAGACTGTAAGTGAATCCACTTTTGTTAAGAAAAAATAGAAAAAGGCCAAATTAATCTGAGCTTGTTACTCTGATGTGTTTCATTGAGAGCTGATTGGTGTCTTCGTCACTACAGACACTCATTTTGCACCCTGAACGCCTCAAACTCACACCTTGTTTTCTGACTTTGGAGGAAAACTACAGACGATTAACTTGGTCCTCTTATTTTCATTCAGTATGTTTCTTCAACACAACATCCAGGTTAAGTGACAAAACACATCGTATTTGTATCCAATGAGAACTTTTATGAAGCAGTGAATGTTTTTAGTCGGAGCTACAGAGTTTTAGTGGAACGTGTCGGTTCAACTCTGGTTTGTGTGGATGAGTCTTTGTCTGCTGTCATTGTCTCCCGGGAGACTTTCTGGTTGTGCGATGCATTCAGGGTCCTTGGGATAAAGAGAGTGAGCTGCTGAGTCCTGCTGATAAAAAAGCACCATAGCACTTCTGTTGTTGGAAGAAAACTGAGCTGAGCCTCTGAGCCTGAACACGACACCAGAGACAGCAGGTCTTTGTCCTCAATGTTATTTTAGCAGGAGCCTCGCTCCTGGTCCAAGTCCAGGTCTTCAGTTGGTCTGTGGGGTCGGATCAGAACATCGAGGCCAAGAACGCACCACAAAAACCCCTAAAACCACTAAATGTTTCATCTGCCCCAAAGAAAAAAGAGACTGGAAAGTCAGGAAGACCAGCTTCATCAGCAGCTTCATTTAAACCCAGCAAAGCATCACAGAACTTCAGACTGAGGAACAATATTTATCTCTGCCTTCAGAAAAATCTTCAGGTTTTAGTTCAGACAGAAGCTGCTTGTGAAACTGCAGACAAAATGACACATGAACACAACTATTTACCACACAAAGCTGATTGAGACTGAGACTAAAGTTTTCTCCTTTTTTTAAATGTCTGCTAAATATCAGATCATTCGAGCTGGATCGTGGTTCCTGGTTTCAGCTCAGCGTCACTCAGAGCCCAGGACCGCACAAGTCATTTTACTTTTGATTTTATTTTGAGTGGCAGGCTGGTTTTAGTTGAGCTCTCGAGCTTTTTCAGGATCTCCCACTTCTCCTATGAGGATCTCACCTTTGTGGTCAGTTACGAGGGGCAGCACTTTGTCCCCCCCTTTTCTGTCTCATGTCAGGTTGACAACAGACCTGCCTGTGGGTTTCTGTCCACAACAAAGAAATATCACTGTAACCATGACAACAGCCATGTGAGCATCCTCATCTATACATTTGTGTAAGTCAACGTCAGTTTGCTGACACTGTGGCGATTGTCTAAGAGGACGTCAGTAAGGACAAAATCTGACCCAATCTGATTCCATGTGTCCTTCTTCTTCAGGGCTTCTTTATGGACTGTTTGTGGAACACGACGGTGTTTTTAAAACTTCGAAGGTTAGCTTCTCCATAATGTCGTCCTGGTCAGACCCTGGTTTTGCTTGTTGGGGGCTGTTTGCTTGGAATGCACAGATGGTTTTTGTAGTGGAGAGTGAAACATTTTGTTTCATAACATCATAGTTATCTTAAATGCCCTCTAATGTGCTTGAGATGTTTGCAACTGTTCAGGTTGTTTAAGTCAACTTCCAGAAAAGTGTATCTCTTGCATTATTTCATCAAAAACTGTCTTTAATATGACAAACATGAACAGCTCCCCACAGTCTGTGTCACTGGTCACTGCTTATTGCTTAGAGCAGAACAACCCCCCTCCAATCATTTTGCTGATTTGATTCAGTTTAAAGATTTCTGTTCATTGACCTGAAGAGATGCAATTGCATCAATGTTAAAAACAAACAGCAGTGAAGATTAAAGCTTCGCTGCTGGATTTCAGTCGGTCACTGTTTACAGGGAAAGACCCAGTGGTCACATGTTTCAGCAGCTTTCAGCCTTTATGGGTTTTCACACAAGCTCTCATGGTGCAACTGTGAGAACTTCCACCGTCATAAACCCCCGACTGTGTCTGGAACATCGGTGCTGCTCTTCTGCCATTTTAGTTTGACGATTCAAAGTTTGTATTTTTTTACACAGATTTGTTCAAACTCTCCCAATCTTTATTTTGCTCCACAGAGGATGAACCTTTGAGTTTCTGATGACCTTTTCTCTAGCGCCGCCAACAGGAATAACTGTGTGTAACTGTGAGGACAGATGAATCATTAGCATGATGTTTGTAATGAAGTCTATCGAATGTGCTCGTGAAACTCGGGGAAAGCTGGTATCTCCAGACTGCCTGGTGTCACTGGCTGCTGCTGCAGGGTTCAGAGTAATGAGAGCACATTACAGCAGGACAAACTGCTTGTTAATATTTAAAGAGAGTGAAGCAGCCGGCGGCTCTGCTGTCAGATGACATTATTACAGAAAAATAACACAGTTTCTGTTAGCAGCTCACAGGACTTAAACTCTGCTCACATAACGATGTTTTCCCACACGATGGAGGAGAAACTCCTGCAGAGAAAACACAGTTCCACACCAGAGTCCCTGCAAGGCACCTCATTTCTTATCATTAACTTGATTTCAATGCATTCATTTTCTTCATTTCAAGTGATCTTGAAATTTGTGGTTTCTGATTCTTGGTCCCACTCTAGAACTTGAACAGTTGAGTTAGTTGACTGGATTAGTAAATCTGTTCCACCTTCATCTGAGCCCCAACCAGCACGGTAGACAGATCGGGTTTTAAGAGCCTCGTCAGACCTGATGTGTCAAAGAAACAATCTTTTGTTAACTGAACCAAGTTGTCTGACAAACTGTGACCGTTTCTGTCGTTAACCACATGATTTAAAAGCTCCCATTTAAATGCAGCAAGGCTTTGGGTGTCGCACACAGTCGAACGTAGCTCATCCGTGGACTCTGTGTTTGACTCGCTGGGCTCAGCTGGGATACTATATAACGATATAACTTGGATTACTTGTGCACTTTTGCAAATTTCCCCATTGTGGGACTAATAAAGGAATATCTTATCTTAAACAAGAAGCAGAGAATAACATTTTCATTACTTCTTTCTAGTTTGTAGCAAAAGTAAATATTACATAATATTTGATGAGCAGCTGAAGAGAAACTGGATGTTGTCCTGATGTTCATGCAGCAGATAATCTGACCTGTTTGATAAAAGCCGACATGTTGAGGTGTTTCTTCACATTACTTGACATTAGTGGGAAACTGAGTCCGGCTGTATATTTACTTTGACTTCTTTTGTTTCTCTCTTCTAGGTAGTCTTTTTTTAGTCGATACATCTCATTTTAAAACTAGTGACTGTTTTCACTTGGAGTGCTTGTTTTCACAGAGAAAAGGTACTTTTACTCGAGTGCAGTCTCTCTCCTCTTATCAGAAAAAAACTGAGGCCCTCTTCCAGCCAAATGCTTCAGATTTTTCTTTAGATGGAGAAGCAGATCTCAGGTCAGTCCCTCAGTCATGCAAGACACACTGAATGTGTCTGTCATCTGGCTGATGAACAGTGTTTTTTTCCAGCTGATGTTTGACTTTGATTTTAGATTAATTCAGATCTTTTCATCTCCTCTGTTGTTTGTATCCTCTGCTCTTTATATTTTATTCAGACTTAACTGAATCACCTTCTTTCACTCTGTTTCTGGGCTTTGATCTCGTTGCTGTTTGTCTGCTTTATTGATTCACTTTGTTCCTGAACACACATGCACAAACAGACTGACGACACGCTGGAAACTTCTTACAAATCATTTGTTCGAGTCAATCTTTGTGATGACAGAACATTTAGTTTGTCACCTCGGCCTCTGTTGTCTTCTGGTTCATGTCTCAGGTTTAGTTTTGGAGACTAAAGTTGTTGATCTCAGTTAAAGATTATTTTTGTCCTTGAGGGAAACCACATCAAACTTTTTTTCTCTGGTCTTTTCAGCTCGTTTTGGTTCTTTAGTCTTGAATCATTCTGAAACTTCCACACGTTGGTGATGAATCCAAATGCACATTAGTCTCTCTCTTCACCTCTGTGATGGTCAGTGTTTTACCTCATTTGTTGAATAGACTTTCTTCACATTTCAGTGGTTTGCTAACGTTGGCTGCTGTCAAAGCAGCGTTATTCAGATGGGAGTCAGACAGAGAACCACCAAACAAACACCAGACCATGTGACTGAAAAGAGATGGACAGGAATGAGAACTGCTACGCTGATTTGGGATTAGCAGCAGCTTGCAGGATCAGAAATGACGGGAAAATCCCACAAGACCTGATCTTTTCCTTTCTGGATCATGTTGCCGCTGATGAACTCAATCTTGTAAAAAATAAAACTCTGAAAGATTCATGGTGCAAAACACAGTCGAGAGAAAACAGAGTAATAGTTCAGAGTGTATTTCAGGGATTGAGAATGTAAATCTTTTCAGCTTCAGACAGACAGACTTTGTTTTAATAAGCAGATCATTTCTGATCAAAACCAACATCTGCTAAGGGTTTTGTATTTGTCTTCAGCTTTAAGTAAAATGTTCTGCTGCTCTGCTTGTTGCTCACTGGTGAGTGTTTTTTCATCACAGTCGTGGGTTTTTTCGCCGTCGTTAGCAGTGTGTCTTTTCACACTGACAGAGATGAAAAACTGGAGTCACATTCTTTGTTTATGTACCCAACATTTGCTAGTCAAGCTCACTCTGATTCTGCTTCACTTGGTAGTTTCCTACATTTCCCAGGATGCCCTGGGACACAGCTGGCCTGAGGGATGCACTGGTTATATTCAGCTGACTTGAAAAATGTAAAATCCGACCAGAAAGAGTTGGTTCAGTAACGAAGAGTCAGCTGCTTGTTATTTTCTCCTCAGGAAACGTTTCCTGCTTCAATCTGCAGAAAAGCACAAAAACTGTTTCATAACAAATTTACTTCTGTCAACTTTTTGTAACACAAATATCAGCGACTGGTTGTCTTCATCCTCATCTTCCTCTTCATCTTCTCATGGTCTGAGCATGTTGTGTTGTTCAGCCTGCAGACAGTCATGATGGGTGAATGTGCTGTGATGTCAGAGCCGACTTCAGATTTCTTTCAGCCAAACAGACGTTTCTTTGCTCTTTATTCGTAGTTTTGGTGCTTTAAATCCCCAAAGACCAGCCTGTCACAGGGTTGTTACGCTGACAGAAGACGTGTCCTGCATCACCACTTCTGGCATCTCTAATCCCTCCTCCTCCTTCTCACTGACGGCTTCTTCTTCTGCCGATAATTGTTGGCAAACAGGTTCACAACACCTGACAGACATGACCTGAGGTTACCTCACGGATCTAACGGGATGCCGACGCTCATGGAGACCAGCAGGAGCTCGAGGCCCCCCCCCCCCGAGCTGAGACCAGGAAGTTCTGACTGCAGAACACTTGTGGATTCATTGATAACTTTTAACTGATTCATCTCTGATTACAGTTTACTGTCCTCTATGCTCAGGAGGAGAGACCGGCTGCAGCTCAGCACCTCCTCCTGCATGAACTCCCCCCATGAACCTTCTGAAATCAGATTCAGTTTTCTTCTGTTTTTGGTTTCAACTGGATTTTTTGGATTTTCATTCTCTGTCCTAACGTGTCACACAGGCGTCACAAGACTCCTTTATTTGTCTCTGGAACAACTGATGTTGTGTTTATGTTTGTGAGGGAATCAGCTTCTGCGTTGTTTCCATGGTTACGCTGTGTTTAGGGTTGAGAACAGCTGATGATCAAAGCTCCTCATAGTTACTCCATGTTTATGCAACTGCTGGCTGTCTGAAAGCACCTGAACTCATCATCTGGTCCCTCACCTCTCCATCTGCTGGGCAGGTGTAACTGATGACATCACCGCCTCCCATCAGACCAGACAGAGGAGACCAAAGAAGATTTATTTCTTCTGCTGCTGCCAGAGACGAGGAGGAGGAGGTGTGTGAAGTGTAATCAGAGTTTCATCTCCTGTGTCTGTGGCTTGTTCGCTCTCTGTCAGGTGGAGTTTGGGAGACGGCGCTCGGCGAGGAGGAACGCTGCTGAGGAGCGAGCGTTCAGACAATCGACTCATTTAGCGACGGAATGAAACTCTGGTTTCATGTCAGAGTGAAACCGAGCGAACGGCCGAGTTTAATGTGACTGAAACACACTGTGACCTTCAAACTGCTGCTGACTCCAGATCTGTGCTGAACGGTCACAATTAAATCATAAGAGTCACAGAGGAAAAGTTGTGGATTGGAAACAAAGATCAACAGGACAGCGACTGACAAAGGCTGAAGTGATGAAACAGTGATGAAACTAAACTTCAACAGGAAGATAAAATCATTTTTCATGCTGCTTAAAGAGTTCTGCATCAAATTTATAGACTTCATAACATGTTACAGCAAACGTCAGCTTGAGTCAGTTCAGGGAAAGTGGTGTGACGATCTGATGTAAAGCGGCATCAGCGCTGTGAGGGTAACACGGGGAAACATGAAGGTAAATAATGTGAGGGGACACTATGTGATGTGAAGTAAAATGACAGTAAAGCAGTGACCATAAGAAGAGATGATCCATCACCATTAAGTTAAACAGATAAACCCTCAACTGAAATAAAGTTGATGGTTCTTATGAGCCTAAATTTACCTGAATGATTCATTCCGCTCCAGATTTCATTTATATTTGAATTCATGGTGAAACATTAGAGATTTTGCACAAAGATCCAAAAAAGATCTGTTTTGAATTTACGGAAACGATTTGTCAGTATCTGAATTCTCCATCGACAGAAAGAGGGTTTGAAAGTTGTGCAGTGATGGAAACTGAAGCGTCTCCTCATCGGTGGTCGTGAACAGCCAGCGGACAAACAGGAAACCCTGTTAAAGGACTTTTTTTCACACTAGTGAACTCTGGGACTTTCAGAGCTTTCAGACACTTTTTCAAGAAGCACAAAGTTTCTGTTCACATTCAGGGTTTCTCACAGAGATTCATTCAGCATTAAACATTTTGCAAAGATGGCTGTTTTCAACATGTTCAGACCGTCGCTGTTCACATCCGTCAGTCTGCTCCATCAGCCTCACTCCATCCGTTGTTACTTCACCACCAACTTCGAATCAAACCACCAGCAGGAGGAGAAGCTTCACATGTGAATCTTCAAAATGCCAACGTGAGCACAAATCTTTGCAGGTGATTTATTCATGTGTGTCACTCTGGACTTAATGAAACTCTTCTTGAGAGACTGAAACATGTGGTTGTGTCTCTTAAAGCTTTAAAAACATTTGCAAGTCTCTGGGTTTTTTATCTCATTCCTCTGACAGACATAAAGTATCCAGATATTTTCATATGAAACAGGCAAAGTGGATAAAGAGTCGGCTCCTCTGTGGGGCAGAGTTCAGCTAATTAAAACGATTATCACATCTAAAGTAGAACCTCATTAACACGGTGCCCTCAAACAATTACCTTCAAGTCAAACAGTTTTTAACGTCTGCAGAGAGAAAGCTCTGTGAGCTCCTCCGAGCGGAGACAAGATCCAGAATAAAGCTCGGAATTAAAAGCTCCGTCTGCAGCAGTTTTTCAGAGTGTTTGTGGAGGTTTTGGTTTGATCAAACGCCTTGCAGTGGATTTCAGATCCTACTGGATCCTACTGCAAATCATGTAATAATTTGATTGATTTGTTTGAAAACTCGATGTTTGTCTTCAAAAACTCAGTTTTTTTCTGTTGGATGTTATTTTCTGTCTCTTTAAGATGATTTTGATGCAGATGTTCAGCCTGAAGCTTCACTTATTTTGACACAGTCATCTGAATCTGTGTTTTTGCTTAAATTAATTTACGTCTCGAAGTGTCTTTAGCTCTGATTCAGACGTTGGAGTCTGTTTCATTATTTATTCTGAGCTTCAAAGGCTGAAGGTTGGATGTGTTTTCATTCATGACGGGCCTGTTATTGGAGACAAGAACGACTCTTCCATCGTAGAACCTTAAGAACCTCAACCATCGTTATTATTATTACTGTTAGAGTTGTTATTATTGTTCTCATCATTATTGTTGTTGTTATAAGAATAATAATGATTATTGTTGTTGTTGTTGTTGTTATTCACTTAAATGTAGCAAACAAACTATTAAGAACTTTCGCTCAAGAGTTACATTTTCACAGTTCAAGTTTTTGTGGTTTTGCTTTTGCTGAGCATGTCTGCCCGTCGAACTCTCTCTCTATCTCTCTCACTGTCTGTCTCTCTCTGTCTCTCTCTGTCTGTATCTATCTGTCTTTCTCTCTCTCTCTCTCTCTCTCTCTCTCTCTCTGTCTTTCTCTCTC
>JAPZDV010000021.1:27928744-27944302 GCA_029814665.1 Acanthurus lineatus | reverse complement strand
GCCGTGAGAACGGGTAATTCTGTAGGGAAATAACGGAATTTTCCGCGGGTGCTTGAGAGGCTGCCAGTTCCTGGTCGGACAGAGGATGTTACGTGCTGGCTGCGCGTGAATAAATCTGCTGCCGTGATGTTGCGCCCCTGGAAAAGGGGTGGAATAATTACAAGAGTAATACGAGCAATGTTTCCTCAGTGAGAACGTTTACTCAAGTGAGAAAATTACCGCGAATCCCCCAGGTAGCGAGCGGAGACAGAAGCAGTTGATCTCAGATTACAAGATAGAGACCACTCTGTAGATTACAGATGAACACCATAATAAAACAATAAATAACGAAGTAAACAATATGAAATAGACACTCTTTTAGCATTTTAACCTTTTCTCAACCACTTAACAGATCTTAACCATTTTAAATGATTTTATGCCTGCATTTACTGTTTTAGCCTACATCAGTTTTTTAACATTATGAAATACCATGAACTTACTATATTTATATAACTTATAGCAGACTTTATATTACTTAGTTTTTTAACTTGTCACAGAAGCTGAGTCAGCAGCTTGATAGGCACATTGGTCGTCACATGACATAAGGGATCAAATCAGCAGAGACTGCAGCTACATGTCCATCGAGTTAAACCTCAGAGCCAAAGTGGACTCAGCGACAACCTCCAAATGACCACAGTTCAGTGTAGCTAAAAGTGAAGCCACAAAGCAGAATCTGTGTTGACTTCAACCTTTGACTCATTCACTTTGTGCTTCTTGTCACCAGATAATTACTGATTACTTTTTTCTGTGGGTCATCTGCCTCTTTCTAATTACACTTTTAATTGAGCAGCTGATTGAGGCAGGAAGGATGTCTGCGAGTGTTTTAACAGCCGAGCCTGTTGGGAGATTGCTGGGTGGGAGTTGGGGGGTAAATTGGACATCCATCTGTGAGTGATTAACTTTTTATTTCTGATGTGGAGAAACTCAGAGCAGCAACGAGTTTAGCAGCTTCTGGTTTCTGTAGGCAACTCTGTGACTCATCCCCTTTTCTAACCTTTCTTCTTCTCTGTTTCTCCTTCTTTTTTACCTTTTTTATTCTTCTTTTGCTCTTCCTTCCTCTTCTTCCTCCACTTCTCCTCCTCCCTCTCTTCCTTTTCCTTGTTCTTCCTTGTGTCAGCTGCATCACCCATCATGGGGTTTTCGTTTCGGGACAGTGAGGGAGAGCAGCGCAGAGGACTACATGAAGAAGAGTTTTCCAGAGATGCACGAGTACATGAGACGCTTCAACGAGCCGACCACACCTGAAGGAGTCGCAACCCTCAAGTAAGAGAACCGAGCAGGACGGAGAAGAACCGGCAGGCTGAGTGTTTACACCCAACAAAGACAAAATGGCAGTTTTATGTCGCGTCTCCATGCAGTCGTCCTGCAGACGGACAGACGGTTCAGCCTGACTGATGGATTCTGGGTTTCAACTTTGATTGTCTAATAAAAAATCTCCTGAAGGCTGAATTTAATGCTATGAGCAGATAATCTTCCTTGATCCAGAGTTTTATCACATGAGCAATTTTAATCAGCTAAGAGGGACTCTGTTGGCATGGTAACCAGATGTTTATGTAGAAATAACAGGAAAAAAGAGCCAGGAACCCAAAACCAAAACCAAAGTGTGAGTCACATGAGAAGATGAGCGTATGGTGTGTGTGTGTGTGTGTTCATGTCTGTCAGCTACTAACTGTTTGTTCTTCACCTTCCCGTCGGTCTGTCCGGTCTGTCCGGTCTGTCCGGTCTAATTCCTGCTGACTTTTGAGACTTTTCACAGTAAAACCATCAGAAGTTATAGACAATCACGATTGTTCGAAACTTTTCCATCCATGAGAGTCTGAGTCGGATTAAATCAAAAACAGCGATGCAGGATTCACCCTCTCACACCCTCACACCCTCACCCTCTCACACCCTCACACCCTCACACCCTCACCTTCTCACCCTCTCACCCTCTCACACCCTCACACCCTCACCCTCTCACACCCTCACCCTCTCACACCTTCACACTCTGAGTAACAGAGGCTTGTATCAGCTCTCAGCTCAGGAGATGAATTCCTCCAGCAGTGGAGCATTTCATCATTGCTTGCTGCAGTAGAAAAGCTTTGTGAAGTCATACTGTCAGTACTATCATGGAGTCCAGGTGTGTTAAAGGTGAGCTGCAGCTCCACCTGCAGCTCCACCTGCAGGCCACTCCACAGACAGCTCCTCATTTCAGGCCCCAAAAGGTGACCAATGTGTCACTGATCTGTCTGTTTGAACGTGTTGATGAACTCCATCAAGCTGTGCAGTTTAATCCATCCACCTCCATCTCCCATAATCCTTTGTGCTCTCTGACACACACACACACACACACACACACACACAAGGTCAACTCTTTATTTCCGCTGCAGCTCTCATTGGTGATCCAGAGTTTCTTCTGTAGACATGAACAAGCTGACTCACATCTCACGTCTGAACCATGTGACCAGTGTTACCAATCACACCTGCAACACATTCACATATTCATTTATTCATTCATTCATTCATTCAATCATTCATTCATTCATTCATCCTCTCTTTCATTCGTCCTTTCTTTCATTCTTCAAACTTTATTTTCAGACTTTGGGCTCCGGGTAAAACACAGGACATTGCAATAAAGAATAAATTGACACAAAAACACAAAAACACAAAAACACGCTCAGCGATCGAAGCTGCAGCTTGTTTGCTGCTGGATGCTGTGGTTGCCATAGTAACTCTGTTGCTCTGTGTTGAAGGACAGATCCTCCTCAGCTTGACGCCTTCATCATGGACAAAGCTCTGCTGGACTACGAAGTTTCCATCGACGCCGACTGTAAACTGGCAACCGTCGGGAAACCGTTTGCCATCGAAGGTGAGACGCCGTGTACCTGCTGTTGTGTGTGTGTCTTCGTGGGGACAGTCGGGGGTCCAGAAAGCGGCTCTGAACATTTTCCAAACTAGCACACGAGTTCTGCATCCAGGCTGATTGCAGTGGTTGATCTTTAGACGCTTGAGATGTTTCATCACATCAGTGAAGGTCCTGTAGAGTCTGTGTGTGTTTCTGGGGCAACTGCAGATCACTTCCTATGAGCAAGTGTTTATTGAAACATGTTTCATTAGGTTTCATCATCTCAGCCAATCAGACGAGAGGAGCCGTCTCTCTGCAGACTGTGACAGTTTCAAATTGTACTCAGAGACGTTTCCTCCTGCAGAGACTCTGCTGAGGAAATACTGTCAAGTCAACTTTATTTACACAGCACAGCATCACAAACCACACATTTGTCTTCCACACAGCGCCCCCTGTCTTTAAAAGGCTATTGCTGTTTTCATGTTTGCACATGCTCAACACTCTTTATTGTATCCGGCAGTCTGCTTGGATTGGACCTGTTTAAAAGAGTGACCTGAGATGAAGAGACGAGGACTCGCTAAGCAAACAGAAACACCACCATGAACAAAAGCTCGTCTCAACACTTGTAAAATTTTAAAAAACAATCACAGCAAACATCAGATAACAAAGCTTTAAAATCCCCAGAAGGGATGCACCTCAGTAGTATGAGGGCACTTTGCAGCTCAGTCCTCTCTGCCATCGTTACTGCTCGTTACTGGATTGTGTTCTGACTGCTGACGGCTGACTGCTGACTGCTGACTGCTGACTGAAGACTGAAGACTGAAGACGACAGAGTCTGAGAGGGAGGTGAGTTTGGGCCACGTAAACTTCTATCTGCCGCAAAAAGTGGTCACAAAGCATTTCTGAGGAAGAGGATGTTATTTACTCGCTGAGGACACACTCTTGTTTCTGATCCTGATCCGCTCCTCGTCCCCTCTCATGGCTGCAGCAGTTTGTGCTGGGGGGTCTCATGATGGATGGCATTCAGCACTGTTTACCAAACTGATTTACAGTCAGAAGAAGATGAGGCACTTACGACTCCCCCTGCTGGACAGAATGAAGATAAGAGTTACATTTGCAGCAACCTGTAAAAAGATCAGAAGACTTGGTGACTGAACACTTTGAGGATAATCTGTTGGTAACATGATCATGTTTGATTTGAGACGGGAGGTGTGGCCACAATGAGTTCTTAAGAAATGACGAAAAATAATCTGATTTAGCCTTTAAATGAGGTTTAAAAGACCAAGACATCTGTGAGCTGAGGATGAGTGAGGACAGTGAAGAAGTCCTTTAGATCAGAACTTCACCTCTGAAAAAGTTCATTGTTTCTTCATTGTTTGTTCGGTTTGGTTAATTGTTTGCCGTTTACAGGTTATGGCATCGGTCTTCCTCAGAACTCCCCTCTGACCTCCAACATCTCTGAGTTCATCAGCAGATATAAATCAGAAGGATACATGGACCTGCTGCACGACAAGTGGTACAAGGTGGTTCCCTGTGGGAACCGAGTGTTCGCCGTCACTGAGGTCAGTGTGAGCTGATGCACAGGAACCGTCTGTGCTGTACCAATCTGTACGTTAATCTGTATGTTCTTCATCTTTACAATGTGATTTCCTACAATTTTGTGTGTCTTATCCATCGGAAAATAAAATTATTTTAAAAATGATTTTCCAAAACCTATCAGAATGACTCAAAAACACGGCAAAGACACGGAGAGATCACAGTATTTGTATCACATGGTGTACTAACAGTATAGGAGTATTTATATCAGTGGTAGAAGTGCAGTTACAAAGCTCAGTTGTGTTGTCTTTATGTGTTCAGCTGCTGCCCCCTGCAGGTCGCTCTGACTCTCTGACACAGTATGAAGGGTCTTCAGATAAAGATCTCCATCTTTTTGGCTGTATTGGTTCTTGAATTTGTTGCCAGTCTTTGATGATGACAGCTGTAATTACACCATCAGCTACAACGCAGTGTTTTTCTTCCTAAATATTTAGTTTGACCACCGAGCCTGAGCTCACCACTGCAGAAAGCTGTAACAACACTCAGCAGACACTGGGACATGAAATCTACATCCCTACAGTCTCCAGTCTTACAGTGTTTGGTGACTGGCATGCTGCCTCAAAATGAGCTTTAAAAGACCTTTTTTTCCAAGAAGGTCTTCGCGGGTCCAACCACAGTGTCAACACAGTTGGTTAGATATGTTCCCTGGTTTACCTGCTGTGAAGCAGACATTTTAGTCCAAGTCCAGGTCCATGCTCAGGTTTATGTTAAAGCACAGTGGAACAAACCTGAGTGATAAAAACAGATGGTGTTAATGAGTCACAGGCATACTGCTTATTTCAGAATTATGACGTGTTTTATCTTGAAACAATAACTTAGTTTACAGAGATGGAAAAGTAGTAACATTTCACGTAAAAATACTTGATTCTAAGTAACAGAAGTAAAAAAGTTGTTCAGATAAAGTCAGAGAAGAAGCAACAGTTCAAACACCTGTAAACATCTGGAGTTGTTTCTGTTCCACACAAGTTTGATCTTTTCATTGTTTTCCATAAAAAATTGGTTGCAAGAGAAGTTTTTCTCGAACCCTGAAATCTGATCCTTTCTGTGCTCTGCCAGACTCTTCAGATGGGGATCAGTCACTTCTCAGGACTTTTTGTGTTGTTGTGTATTGGAGTGGGTGGAGCTTTGCTGACTCTGGCAGGTGAACACGGTTTCTACCAACTTGTCCTGCCGTACATCCGCCGCCGACAGAACCTCAAATACTGGCTGCACACATCTCAGGTGAGACTCTGAGTCTGTTTTATGTGTGTTGTCAGTTTCTAATCACTCAGTTTGATTTGTTGCTTCTGAAGACAAAAACTGTTGGCTTCAAGCCCTGAAAACATCAGTGGGACTCTGCTGTTCTGCGACTTAAACAAAACAGTCACCAAACACACAGTTCAAATATAAAACCTCTCTGAGCTCAAATGTGGTTCAGGCTTCAGTCTGAATCTGCTCTCCAAAAACTGTCTGCATCCTGAAGGACACTGCACCTACAGTCTTCATACATAACCAGTGACTGTATAATGATGGCAGCTCCTCTAACACAAAGTTAAAAACATCACTGAGCGCCCCCTGGTGTCTGCCTGCAATGCAGATCAAATTGAATAATCAAAGTAGTTGTCCAAAGGTGGTTCAAGGTAATTTTTATCACTCTTGTGTGTGTTAAGTGGTCATTTTAAGTAATAAATTTTGCTTTAATTTGTTATTTAATGCTGAAACAAGGGGGTGAGGCGTCATGGTTGACAGATGACCCCAACCTGACCTCAATACTGAGACTCATGACTGCGCAAAACTAGCAGAGCACAAAATGGCAGCATCTGTCATGGAATTTCATGTTTAAACAGTGGGGAGATACTTTGTCCATCTTTCTTCACAGTCAGTGGTTACAGGTCATAACCCTAACCCAAATCCTCTGAGCCATCAGGTTAGAAACTCAAGAGAGTGACAGACTGTCCAAGTGTGAAGGAGAAAGAACTTCAGAGCCAAACGTGTTTTCGTTTCAAACTCAGAAGACTCGTGCTGAAACATTTCCTGTTGTTCCTGTTAAGAGGATGAAAACCTGATCAAATTACTGTTTGTTTGACAGAAAATCCATCGAGCTCTGAACATGACGTATGAGGATGTAAAGAGGCAGCGAGCTGAGAAAGAGAAAAGGTGCGTCTGATGTCACTGTGACTGTGTCCCAGGAATCACGTCAAGTTTTCTTGACAAGCATGTTCATTTGAAACAAATCCGCCTGTATGTGAAGGTACTGTGTGCAGTTATCTTATTAACGAGTTTATCAAATCTAGCAAGTGATTTGAACCTTCAAAGTGACTCTTGCTAAAAAAGTGGGTCTACCAAACAAACTCAACTTAAAGTCTGATCACTTACTCGTTAGGAGCTTTTCACCTTATAGTCTGTGATCCATCACCTCATGCTGTTTATCATTCACGTTTCTCTGTTTCTGTTCAGCTGTAACCTGCAGAGGTCTCAGCCCCACTCAGGCCTGCCTGGACCCCTTGGCCCCTTGGTCCCCCCGGCCCCTGGAGCCTCAGCCAAATGGAACAACGAGACCAAGAAAGATACCGATGCTGTCGCAGCCTCCACCGATAAGGAGGCCAGAGATTTCAAACGAGTCCACTTCAACCTGGAGACTCTCAACACTCGCCGCCTGCTCGCACGCATTGCTTCAGCAGACGCCAAAGGAGGCGGAGCCACATCTGGAGGGGAGGGTCAAGCCAAGCCAAGGGTGCCAAACAGCAGACCCTGTGAGAATGGAGGGCCAGCAGCTTCGTTTGCCAGCCTGGTGATCTCCCTCCCCTCAGCATCCTCCTCCTCTGCCAAACACAATACTGCAGCATGTCCCCCCACTGCAGTGGCTCCGCCCCCTGTTGCAGTTGCTCCGCCCCCTGTTGCAGTGGCACCGCCCCCTGCTGCAGTGGTCCCTGCCCAGCCCGGCGAGCTGCAGGAGCTGCAGGAGCAGATCGAGCAAATGAGGGAGAAGTTAAGGACGGCTTTGGCAAGAAGGGCTGAGATCCAGACTAGTCTGGCCAAACCTGTTGCCACGGCGACAGACAAACATTCGTCAGTTACCGTGTCAACAACGCCTGCGACATCCACAGGAACCCCGCCCACTGTTGCCCCAGTAAAGCCCCTCCCTGCAAACATGAAGTGTGTGACAACCATGACGGACCCACCTCACAAAGTGTTATCCAAAGTCCGGCCCCTTCACAGTAGACTGGCCAATCAGAGGAGGTGATGCTCTCTGTACAGATCACATGACTCTCCGCACACAGTGGCTGTTTTAAACTGCTGGGAGAGGAAAAAAAGAATTATTTACTTATTTTCAATTTGTTTCTTACTAAATCCTGAAGTCAATAAATCAGATGATGAGACCTGGTTATTGTTTTTAGCAGAAAATATAAAGTTGACTTTTCTTTCTTACTCGTTGGAGTTTTTAGATTTAGGTAAACCACAGAACGGGGGGCTTAAAATGAAACACAAAAAGACTTTCAGCTCCCAGCATCCTGCGGTCTTTAGCTTCACTGCAGTTAACAGATAACAGACGATGATGCAACAGTCGTCCGTTCATGTTTCACACTATCTGCTGATACTCAGGACATATGAAACTGACTTCACATTAAACAACCTGATAAAGTTACAACAGGGCACATTCATTATAAATGAAATACACAACATAGGTGGTTACTACGTTCACCTAGATTTGGGCTAAATTAGTTTGATAAATAACAGTATTTGATAAATCAGGAGGGTTAGCTAAATGTTTAGTTTAGGTTCAGGCATTAGAAGTAAAACTTCACAAAATGACAACAGTTATTAATTGATTGATTATTAATTCATTGATTAAAAGGAACAAGACAACCAATAAGGATATCAAGGTCACTTTTTTTTAAAGATTTTTTTGGGAGTATCTGTTTAGTAAAATGGCTCCAAAAGCAGTAAAAACTTCTCAAAATTGACCAAATTACATAAAATCTATCCTTCAGTTTTAAATTGGCTTTTCCTGAATGGAGGTGTATGTCCCTTAAACTTATAACAAACAAAAGCCTTTTGAAAACATCTTAACTCATGAATGTATGATAATCCATGAATGTGCATTCATTATTAAACCCATGAATTTAGACCTTTATTAAAATAAAATAAGGTACAAATTAAGGGGTGAAATGAAAACTGCAAAAACAATTGAAATGAAACCTGCGAGCAGAGTTGAATGGACTCTGGCCTCAGCAGTTGTCCATGTTTGCAGCAGCAGCTTTGAACGAGCGAGTCCGAGGTCATTTCCTGTCCACCATGTGATAAAAACTACGGCTTCTTAGAAATGAAATGTAACTTATACATCATGTTCCAGTGTGTGAAGTGCAGACCACACCGTGACAACTTTCTGCTAATCAAATGATGACTGTGACAAGAGACTTACTTCCTGTGGCCAGTGGCAGGCGCTCTGACTGCATATGAGAATGAAGTTAAGACTTTCATCAAACATGTTCAGGTTGGTATGAATAGTATATTTTAGTAAAACAAATACCTGTTCGGTTGCAGAACCCTAAAGTTTGCCAGCAGCCTTTTGTTTATTGTTGAAGTCTGTCACATGAACTTCTTCATGGGAATCAGATCACCACTGAGGAGGAATTCCTAAAAGACTTATTATGTAAACGGCTAAACATTCACTAAACTCTAACCCCTAACATGTTAAAACAAATTCAAAATGGCTGACTTCCTCTCAGGTTTAGGACTTCTTTGTTTGTCTTCTGTCTGTACACTCCATCCAGTGTCAGTGCTGCACCGGCCGAAATCTGGCTTCTGTCAGGTTTCTGGAAAAAAATGGATTAAATAAAACTTGGAAACAAGAAATCAGAGGGGGTTGTGTCCACACCTTCACAGAGCGCCGGCTGCATCCAAACATCCAGGATCAAGCTGCTGCTTTTGATGGGCCATCAGTGCTTCATGGCGAGTGAACACTGCGAGATGAAGACGTGGACCAGTCGCTTCCATCAAGGACGCTCGGTGCTCAAACGCAGTCACAGTGGATGGACAATGTCTACCAGAGTTTTCATTGCCAAGATGTCCTCCATATGATCTTTTCTTAGAATCCGGCAGAGAGTTTGTTGTTGTTCACATTCCACCAGATGCAAAATTAAAAAAAAAAAACTTGACAGGATTCGTATGATGTCATCAGCTTTCAAACGACAAAATAGCAGGGTGGTATTTTAATTCTAGTCGGCGATTTAAAACCAAACAGACCTCAGAACTGTTTTACCCCCATGAGCAGTGTGCTCACGTCTCCACTAGGGGAAGCACACCCTGGATCAGCATTCCCTTTTTGATTTATCTGATCTCTTTTTCCTGCTTCTGTTGCCTGTCGACTCTCAGCTGATAAAAAAGGTCGAACCATCAGTTAAACTTGTTGAAGTGTGGACAGAAGAAGCTTTGCAGCTTTCTGGGTTTTTCCTGCACAGCTTGACGTTCGTTCAGAGATGCTGCCACTCTGCACATCAACCTGTTGGAATAAACATCTCAACGACATAATACATCAACAAACGTGTTGATGATCAACACAAAGTCAGTGAGATTATTACCTGACCAGAGAAGAAAAGGTGAGGAGACAAGGAGGCACACAACACTGATAGAGCTAAACCACAAAGACGACATGACAGCTTCTCAAGCTTCTCAAAAGTGAAGGCAAGACATCTTGATCGCCCCCTGGTGTCTGTCTGCAGTATAGGTCATCAGTCCCTCCACAGAGGAGCTACAGAAACATTTTGATTGGAACGTGCTCGGCGAGGACACGAAGCCTCTGCGGGCGCTGCAGATGTTGGTGATCCGTGCAGAGCCTTAAGGACATTAAACGACCGAACCCTCCCGACCACAGTGTGCTCAGCCTGCTGCCGTCTTTCAGAATCCCAGATATTTGCACAGAGATCGTGCAACGTTGCTGCAACAGAGTCCCTTCTCTCCTCTGCCTTTTTTCATTATCCTGAACCTGAAGTGTGTTTTTAAACAGCATCAGTGTTTCAGTGTGTGATGTCTTACACGTGACGGCAGCGTTCTCTAAACAAAAACAACAAGATGTGGCATCAATGATCTCTTACCATCCCCGTTAAACGGTGACCATCTCGTTCTCTACTCTGAGGTTAAGACGCTCCCAGACCTTGTTGTCTTTCCAGGCTGCAGACATTTTTGGTCGCCTTTATTCTTCTTTTAAATGGCTGCTAGCTGTTTTCAGTCCCACCGGTGTGTTGCTCCCTGACGTGCTGTTGAGACCCCCCCATCGGCAGAGACTTCAGTTTGGCCCCCTTCTGCCTCACTGCTGCTTCAGAGGTGAAACAACAACAACCCTCCAGCCTGCCTTCATTGCTCTCATTCACAACAAAGGTGCTATATGGCCCCAATATAAAAAATGGTTTTATGTTTATGAAATATTTTTAACGTGCTGGTGTTTGCAGCTTTTGTGAACCTTGTAAATCCCTCTCATTGTTTCTCTCTTTGCTTTTTAATTTCTCTTCTTCAGCTTCAGCCCAGACATCAGTTGGTAGTGAATAAATATTAGTTTGTTAAACAGGCGCTTTAACTGCGTGCTTGTTGCTATGGTTATGCATTTTACGCGTGAATTGAACAGTAAAGAGACAGTTTCACTGGATGTGTGCTGCGAGAAGGAAGGCTCGATCTGTCTGTACAAACAGACACAGTTAGCTGAACTCGTCTCCCCAAACTCAGGTTCAGGTTCAGGCTTAACAAAACCCGGATGGAGACACTGATCGTTTGATGTGTTTTCCAGGTAACATTTGTTTGATTTGTATATGAATTCATTCATTTATTTGCTTGCAAGTGAAGTAGAGGTTAAAAAAGATTAATAAAAGGACTGGAGCTTCTTCTTGATATAATAATGTGAGTAACAGTAGTAGGTTAGCTAAACTGTGATAATACTGTGACTAAATCAAGTCTGAGCCTGTGAGTTTAAATAATGTGACGCAACCTACAGTTTGAATATGTTGACTTTACTCTTTTTGACTCAGCAGGACAGTTTAGACAGATTACAGCTCATGTTTTGCTGTTGTCATGGCAGAGACTGCTCCATTCATTATTAAGACGTATTGTTTTCTAATAATCATTGCTCAAAGTTTTGGTAATAGCCATGAAACGTCTCTGTAGTTTTGTAGCCGAGGCTTCATTTGTTGTCTGTCAGTGCAGGTTTGTAAATGCTTCATTTGAGTATCGATCATCCAAATAAAAGGCAGCAAGAACGGATGGTTTTGATAATATTCATATTCATTAATCCTGAAATTTATATTTTCAATATTTCAACATTATTTTTAAACTTGATGAGTATTTTGATTTGACTCCCTGTTAGTTCTGTAAAGTGCAGCAAATATATGAATTTGTATATTTGGTCAAATCTGTCAGTAGTTTTCCTCTGAAGTGTGCTCTTTCATTTGCTCGAGGCTTTTCTTTACACACATGTTGGATTTGAATGAGCTTCTGGCACCAAGCAGAGCATTGCGACGTGACGACCTTCCTCCTTTTGCAGTTTCATTGTGATCTCAGGAATTAATCGCAACGCCCAACCAATCAGAATAAGTTTTCCCTCAGGTCACTGTAGAAATTATTTTTCACCATTTCTGACATGTGTACAAAGAAATGAGCTTTCAAGCGTCTACAGCCCCTCAAAATACAATTGAACAAGATGATGAAGAAGACGATGATGATGATGATGAAGGATTCCTTTACAGTCGGGCCCTGCACCAGTCTGTGCTCAGGCCTCATCAATAATTGTGATTAATTATTATAGCAAAGCTGTTAAATATCTGAATACTAAATAAGCGTTCCACTGGATTTTCATCCATTTCAGATGAAACTTTTCCCAAAGTGAAATCCATCAACCCTTTGATGGGTTTGTTCAACACTGATGCTGCTGATCTTCAGATCGTTTCCTCCTCAGACTGTTTAAAGTGGCCGCTGTGACGCTTCAGTGTGGCCGTGTTTCAGGAAGCTTTTTGAACTTTTGTGGTGCAGAAAGAGGACTTCCTGCAAGGCAAGCATGGCAGCCCTGCTCACGGACAAACCCGGAGAACTCCAGGAGCAAACCAACGACGCCACCCAGCGAAACCAAACAAGGTGGAGACCAACGGCAAAAACAGGACGGAGGAGTTTTTTCAGACTCTGTGTTTGAATCTGCAGATTTACATCCAAGTGAAATGTTGTTCACAATGCAATAACTACTTTGTTCAAGTTTACAGAGTTTCCTTAAAAGCACCTTCATCACTGAACAGAGTTTATTTATGAATGAGACAGTTTTTACCTTCACATTTTACAAATGACCATTAAACAACTCATTTTGTTTTTCCCCTAAAAAAATGTGCAGGTGATGCATTAAAGAGTTTATCATGTCTCAATCAGTATTTAACAGGAAAGCCAAATGAAAAGTTTATTTTATCTGATAGTATTAAAGATCAGCTTATGTAATTTAACGGTATTTTGAGCAGTGATTAATAGATTTTAATAGTTTTAGAGGTTATTTTTTAACTATCTGTAGAATATAAAGACTTTTTAAGTGAGAGAACACCTTATAAAATTGTCCAGTTGACATAAAAGCCATCCCTTAATTTACACCTTTACTTGTCTCTAATGTCAGTTGCTAACTGGTCACTTTTAAAGTTTTGTACTTCTTAAAAAATACTCTGACACTGTAAATCATCAACCATTAAAACCCTGTTGAATTAATTTATCAAGCTGCCAGACTGTGATACAGGTTGCATTTCCATCTAGTGAGTTCTTAAACTGTGCAGATAATCTCTGAAAATATCTTAATATACTACATTTCCCTTAATAATTTATGGATTGTTCTGTTATCCTTCATGGTTACTCTTAAATGATCCAAGAAAATTCGATTTCAAATGTCTCAACAGTTGATTTTAAAGGTTCTTTATGAACATTTTAACAGCAGTTCGTCTCATAAATCGAGATGGAGGCGGTTTATCTGCTGTGGACGAGTGTGAGGCAGGATGAAGGATGACGACACTCTTCCTGATGTATGGGACCTTTACAACAACCCTGTGATTTACCACAGACTGACTCGGTTGTGATGGCAGCAGCGACGGCGGCGACGCCTCCTCGAGCCGCACTCCTTTTGTGTTTCAATGAAATGACTTTTAGATCTTGATGGAGTCAAAAGGAATCAAAGCAGATTTACATTTACAACAAGTCACAAGAGTTAAAGTGAGGAGTAAAACTTGAACTAGCATTAAAACATTACACGTAGCACCTTTATGATGACACATTTAACATTTTGACCATTTCAAAAGTTACGATCATAACGGTCATTTTTAGAGATTTTTAACTTTAGGGCTTTTTAACTGTTAAAAAAAACAGGTTTGGGGATTAAGAGGGATACTTTAATAGAAAACACTAAATTAAGGTGTTTTTTGATTGTTTATCTGCAGATCTTAAGAGTTCAAACTTCTCAGCTTTGGCTCGTGTGTCCATCAGCAGATGTTGATGTCAGTGTTTCTCTTCTTCTGTCAGAGACTCAACAGGAAGTGCATGAAGAAGAACTGAAAGCTGCAAGTCTTTGAATCTTACTGGGTTCTTATGTGCAGCTGTGTGACTTCCTGTTCCTGTCAGTGACGATTCAACAGCCCAAAACTTTGGTCTGTTACTTCACAGAAACGCAGCTCTGGATGCTAACTGCCGCTAGCTGCTACAGCTAGCAAGCATGCAGGGAGCTTCCTGCACTGAACAACCGAGACTGTTGATGTTTAAATTCACTTTCAGGTCACAATCACTTTTAACTTCAAGTTCCACATTTTACTGAATCCTCCAGGTTTTCTCCAGAGTTAGTTCACATGTTTCCAGGATTGTTTGTGAAGCACAAATACTGGAAACAAGGGAACTGTGGGCATCTTGAGCACCCAACCCTGCGCTAACTCTTTTCCAGGCTTTGTGCAAAAATTGGCTGGACACAAATGAAAACAGGAAAACTCTGGAGGAAACAGAGGTTTTACTAAAACGTCGGACGGGACGCAGAGATAAAACTCTGATAAACCAGCTGAAACCAGAGGGCTGAACTACGAAGGGAGGCACCTGTTTAATCCAAGTAACTTCTGGTGTAAATTCAGGACGTCGAGTGTAACTTCTTAAGCCGCACTGCAAACAAGATTTACACGAGGTTTGTGGTCCCAGAAATCTGCTGGGAGCAGTTTTCCTCGTTGGTTCAGGCCAAAAGAGAAAATGTTGTGATATTTCATCCTGACTTGTTGCCAAGCGGCTTTCTGCTGGGTTTGAAGCTGAAATGAAGCTTCTCCTAACACAAACAGTCACATAGGGGGCGCTGCTGCGGTGTTTTAGATCTTAGCTGGTGAGAGTCTCAGGTGGGCCTCTGTGGCTTTTTGGCAGCCGTTTTCACAAGCCATGAGCGAAAAACTGTTCAGTTTATTCGGTGTTTTGGTGTCATTTTCATCAGTGTCACCTGTCAGACTTTGTCAAGGTTCGTCCAATCAAATGTGAGCAGGTTAAACTCACCTTGTAGTGAAGCTCTCTGTGTTTCCACAGGTTCAATCCATGTCTTCCTCATGTGTTTGTTTCTGTGAGGCGTTCACTGACTCCTCTGTTCTGTGTGAGAAGGATCAATCTGATAAATGAGGCTCCTTGAAAGTTACCAGTGTTTGTGTTCATGTTGGTCTTCACACATTTTTGAACAAATTAAAGTGGAAATACTTGTCACCAAAGCAAGAATCCTGTTCTTCATACAAGTTTATTGAAATAAAAGAATCACAGGAAATGTTGGACTTTTACCTGATTACACTCCAAATGTCTAATCCCATGAGGACAAGTGAGATTTATGTTACATGATTTATTTACACATGACTCAGAGATAAATGAACAAAACAGGAAAAACAAACAACACAAACAGTTCAGGCAAAAAGTTATTAGATAGATAAAAATGACTAAAGGAAGATTACAATGTGATAAATAAAATAAAATAATAAAAAAGGGAAAAGATTCAGTCAGTGTGATTAAACGCAGCTGAGTTCGAGCTTCAGACTGACCAAAGGTGAGATGTGATTGGACTGCGTGGTTTTTCCAGTAAGAACCGTTTCACAACACGACGACTGGCATCG
>JAPZDV010000021.1:27896401-27908448 GCA_029814665.1 Acanthurus lineatus | reverse complement strand
CACAAAAGTTCAAATGAATAAAAGCCACAAAAGTTCAAATGAATAAAAGCCACAAAAGTTCAAATGAATAAAAGCCAGAGAAACAGACCAGCATTAACAGCGATGGAAGGACGACATCTGAAAACCTGCTGTCACTGTTTTCTGCCCGTCAGGCAAAGTTTCTGTTTCATTGATGAAATCTGATCGCTGTTTAGTTTTCTAACTATCATCAAGTTTAAATTGGACCAAAATGTGCCGTTTCTGTTTCTGATTAAAATCAAAAAGGTCATTCAGCTTATTCTGTTCTGTCTGAAGTCACTGAGACTCTGCTGCCCCCTACTGGTATGAAGAAGAATCTCACTTCTTCACAAAAAGGCACAAAATGTAAAAACTCAACTTTGTTAAGAATGTTAAAATATAAGAAGGACTATTTTCTTTATTTTCTATTTCATGATCAATCGATTAAACATGTTAAAAATCAAAGGAAGTGAAAGAAAACTGTTATTTCTTTAAAACGACTTCATATGTTTTGTTATGCAGAAGCAGAAATTTAGCGTTCTGTTCAAGACAAAAGGAGAATGTGACATTTTTTACAGGAAGGAAAATGTTTTGGGTAAAAAACCAAAAACAGAACAGTTTAGATATTTTTCAGTGATTAATGGATCGATTGTTTGATCGATTGTTTGATCGATTGTTTGATCGATTGTTTCAGCTCCTGAAAGTTTCGTCAGTGAGTCAAACGAGAGAAAGAGTCAAACGAGTCAGCGAACGAGGAGCGTTTACCTGCTCTGGTCATCATCTCCAGCTCAGACACTGAGTCCTTCAGCGGCTGCATACCTTTAGTGGTCTGGCTGAAGGAGACGTCCTGGCTGTCGTTCACTCCTCCTCCACCTCCTCCTCCTCCTCCTCCACCCACACCTGCTCCTACTCCTGCTCCTACACCTCCTCCAATCAGAGACGGCTTCAGCCGCGGCTCGATGTCCAGCTCAAACTGTGGCAGAAACAGAGACACGTGAACAAACCTGCTGCCCCCCCCCAGAGGGAAGCTCCTGGTTTTAAACTCCAGGTGGAGCAGGAACCTCCTTTGAGGAGTTCACCCCCCCCCCCCATCAAAAACCTGTTTGAAAGGTTGCTGCTCCTCTCAGGCTCGACTCCGTCTGTCCAGGAGCGACTGCACCTCAGGAGCTCCACCTGAACTACACGTCCCAGTTTGCACCTGTGTGGCCTCCGCTCACCTGCACCGAGCTGTTGTCGAACATCTCCAGAGTCATCTCCTCCTCCTCCTCCTCCTCCTCTTGCAGCGCGGCCAGGCTAAGCCCCGCTACTCCCCCCTGCTCCTCCTCAGCCTCCTCCTGGAGGCCCGTGGAGTCATAGTGCTGCAGGAAGATGGAGGCTCGGCTGGAGTTCCTCTGGATCTCCACCCGAAGGATGCCGTCACGCGGCCAGCGCTCCCTCACCACCTCCAGACAGTTGATGGGCGAGCGAGAGAAGGCGATGTGGATGTAGGCGAGGATGAAGAGGACGAAGAGCGCCTGAGGAGGAGCAGAGAGGAGCAGAGAGGAGGAGAGGGGAGGAGAGGGGAGCAGCAGAGGGGAGCAGAGGGGAGGAGAGAGGAGGAGAGGGGAGCAAAGAGAGGAGCAGAGAAGAAGGAGGAGTTAATTCTGAGTGTCTCTGATGAAAAAGGTTCATAGTTAAAGTTCAGTGAATGAAATCAAACTTCGGTCTGAACGGTTTGTTTCCTTTTTCTCTCAGACGACAGAAACTCTTCAGAAACTTTGTCGTTCGTAATCGTTGTTTCACATAAAGTTACATTTGCATTTTTTCACCCGTTGCTCTGCAGAGAGCAGCTCCATGTGAGGGGGGGTTAGGGTTAGGGTTAGCGGGGGGGGGCAGCTCGCATGCTGGACCTGTGTTCTGTCACTGAGTGAGTTCGACAGTCGACAGAGTTCTTTAAACTGCAGCTAGTTTCTGACTCAGCGGCCGATCGTTCATCAGCTCTTTAACTTTAAACAGAAGTTTTGCTTTTTAACTTTAAGCTCCTCTGAGACTTCAGAGCTTCGCTCAGCGGCGTCACTGATCAAGTTCATGTTCCCTCTGCACTGACTGCAGAGCGTCGATCCCAGCTGTGGGATCACTTTGCACATCAGCTGGTCCGGAGCAGCATCGGTTACCACGGTGATCTAGCTTGATTAAAAGAGAGCGACCTTCCTGATACGGTGACTGTTTAGACTCGTTAACCTCGTTAACCTCGTTAACCCAGAAAGGTCCGCCTGTGGATGGAGGACGACAGGCTGAAGTCTGTTTGCTGAGAAAAGCCTGAAGTCGTGACGGCTGTTAATCTGACGGAGCAAACAAACTCTGGACTTCTGCACTCGAAATCCTGCTGTTTTAATCCTCATTCCTGCAGATTAGACACACCTCCTAAATGTACAGGAACATTCTGTAGTTGTTTTCCAGACAGATTAATGTCGTCCACTTGAACGTTAGAACGAGGGACATTTTCTGAGCAGTGTCGACTGTTAAAGTTCAGTCGAAGACGTTCTCACAGACAGACGCATCGCCTCGTTTCAGACACGAAACATGAATTTCTTCATCAGTCTGTCAAAGTGCAGCTCTTTGTCAAACAGAGGGGGGGTTTACATGATACTAGAGTCTCTCTCTTAATACTGATACCCAGGAAAATACTGGAGAAAATTTCAAAAAATGAAGAGGTAAAAACATTTTTAACGTACATAAGAACTATGAAAATAAAAACATCAGTGACAACAAATGTTCTGAGGAGAAAAACGGGGTGAACAGGCAGGACTGATAACTGTGAACAGCTCGCACACTAATGTTAGTTTTTGTTTTTAGCCATGACCGCTGGCTCAATGACTACGTAAATATCAGCTGATGGCTAATTAAAAGACGGCTAACGTTTATGTGAGCGCATTACAGTTTATGACAAAAGTTTGAAACTTTAATAAAGTTTAAACGGAAGCTTTGCTAAGAGAGAGACTGCAGTGTTGGTTTGTGTTTGTGTTTGTGATTTGTGTTTTGTTGCCACCACTTGGGGGCGCTGTTTGCATTCTCAGCCTTTCCCTGCTCGTTTGCATCACATGTGAAATACTTCCAAAGTTTCAAGTAAGTTTTATTCTGTAACTCACTCAAGAAAGAGAGAAAGGAAGAACATTTCAGTGTGTCTTGGCTCTCATTGAGCCTCTGCCACAGGCAATCACCCGTCCGGTCTGCTCATCACAGCAACAGCAACCAGTGGGAACGATCTTCACTTCACTTCACTTCACTTCACTTCTCTTCTCTTCAGCTCTCAGCAGATATCACTGAATCCAGGACGCTCACAGCAGCAGACTGACAGGAACACGATGAGCAGAACGATCAGCCATGTTCGGTCAGAGAGCTGCTGATCGTCTGCTGCTCCCTGCAGAGTCGACTGTGGAGCGCTGGGGTCCGTTCTTCTTTGTTGGTTCTCAGTAAAGATGCAGAGCAGAGCACTTTTCACTGCATCATGGTGCTCAGTGGCTCTCAGACTGAAGGTTGAGGGTGTGATTCCCCGGCTGTGGCACAGCCAAGTAGAGTCTGCATGTTTTATTCCCTCCATTAAAAACACATTCACACAGGTAAGAACAGAAATACAGACCCTGGCACCAGCTCACAGCCAGAATTGGCCTCCAGGGGGCGTACGTGGCTATCACTGCTTCTCATGGAGGGGTTACATGCAGACAACCACTTTCAACAAAGACTACTTTGTCTCTCAGCACGACTTGTCTGAAGTTCGATTAAATTTATCAGCCTGGAGACGCCTGATCTGTGGCAGGTTTCAGTGAATGCTCAGATACAGCGACCTCTAGTGGTGTTTTTATTAATAAACCATAATAAACCCGGCTCAGCCTGAAGTGCAGCTTCTGAGGACACAGCACACAGAGATCTAAACCTGCAGCAGTGACACAGGAAATGATGCAATACCACACGCAAGACAGGAACAAAACTTCCTGCAGGTCACGATTTGTTTGACGTTGAAGATGAATGACGGCCAGAAACAAGCACTCAAAGTTTCTGCTTTCTGTCGTGTGAACTAATTATAACGAACAGCCGAACAGCAGCTCCGGTTTAATCAAACAAGTCGTCTCCTCTTTCGGGTTCAATCGACCTCAGTGACTCGTCAGAACTGAACTCTGTGGGCAGGAAACCTTACCTGAGGACGTTTTCTCACCTTGAGCAGGACGAAGAACTCAAAGACTCTCCTGAAGGACGGCGGGAACAGGCGGGCATAAGTGACGGCCATCTTGAAGAAGAGGGCGTGGAACAGGCGGTCTCGGACGTTGATGAGAGGGTTCTGGTTCATGTTGGGGTTTCGGATCCTGTTGGGTCCCATGTTGTTGTTGTTGTTGTTGTTCAGGGGGACGTTGTTGTTGTTGGCCTGGTTCTCTGACATGATCTCTGTCTCTGGGTTTTTCAGCTCACACTGCAAAGCTAACGGCTGATTCTAGGTCAGCATGGCTGCTGTCAGGGCTCCTCAGGCTGGAAGTAAAACTGACTTCAGATCAGACGATGAAGGTCCACAGTCTGAAGCCGAATGCTGACGAACTGGACCTCTTTAAGCTGAACCTGTTGGACAGAAAAGTAACCACCGAGAACCAGAATCAGTGAGACTTATGAACAAACACTGAGTCCCCGAAAGGTCAATAACCTGCGTAATTATTCGATTATTATTTCACGGACTTGAAAAGAGAGAAGTGGCTGCTATTTGACCCTGGTGCCTCTATCACCAGTGACAGATGTTTTTCTAATACGAACCAGAGCGGGTCAACAACAACGAGCCTGCAACCATCGCTAATGTTGACCAGAATTCACTGTTTTTTGACAGGTACATCGTTTAAAACAGGACATATTAAACCACCTGTCATAATGTCTGGTGTACTGATTCCCTCTGACCTCAGTGTGATATATTTTATATATTTACGCATCCGTATCCTTTATCAGGTGACCTGACAAATGTACCGAGTCTGTAGTCACTTAATTTTTTGGGCAGCAGTCTGTTTTTAACTTTGCAGCAGCTTAGCGTCGTGTTCAGCGATGGATTTTCCCAGGGTTCATGAAGCAGCAGAGAGGCTCCACTGCTGGAGACATGACATTAACACGAAGGGGCCGTCCGCCTCAACTTGTTATTCTTCTCGTTCTTTAATGCCTCTGGATGACTTGATCATCAATAAAGCAGAATAATTTTAAAAAATAAATAAAATCTATGCATTATATTAAGTCTCCAAAGAAATCGAGATGCACTTGAAATCATTTTTATTATCAAATCGCAGCTCTCTGAATCAGGACTGATTGAATCGTAAGGTTCCTGGAGGTTTGCACCTTTACTGGATACCTCGAAACAACAAGAACAAGCACGACGCACAAAAGACTTGTGTCTGTTGTGAAACAAACGACTCAACCAGGTCAGGTCACACAGCCAGTGCGAGACGTTTCTAATCTTTTCTCTTGTGCAATAATAAAGCAGCAAAGTTTGACGGCTCCAACCAGCCTGACTCTGAAAATCAGCCTGTGACTGAAACTGATCACAGGTCAGCCATCTCAGGTGGAGGCTGTTTGTATTATTGAGAATTTATTTGCCAGGAAATTTTAAAGACTGCAGTTTAAAATGAGAGTGAAAGGTCAGGAGCGTCTGGTATGGAGATGTGGGTTAACCAGTCTGACACAGCAGAGACCTCTCAAACCGTCTGACAGCAGCTGGACCTGAAACTTTGCATGAAATCACTGCTGACCACATTCAGTGTGTATGTGATGATGAAACAGTGCTGGTTCATACGCTCTTCTTATGATGTTACAGTCAGCTGCTTTTGCTCAAAACACACTCCAACTCTGCCAGATTTATGGATATCTCTGGAAGAAATCTTACAAAAAGGACTATTATTATTATTTTGTTTTACAGACTCCTATGTCATCGTATCATTTCTTACTCGGCACACACGAACCGTCACACAGGAGTTTACCTGAAAAGTTTGGATAACTGAATAATTACGGCATTTTTTTCAAGCAGAATGACATTTTGTGCTTCTTTAATTTAGAATTTGAAGATTTCCTTTTATTTTTAGAATTAAATGCAATATGTAAAAAAAGGCCTTTCAAACACAAACATCTAATCCTTGAATCTGACAAGCTGCTATCAAAGATTATTAGACTTGTTCAATACTTGAATACTTATTGACATAATGAGTCGATTATCAGAATATTTGCTGCATCATTTTGTGCCGACTGATCGTTTCAGCTCTGAGGTGAACATTTGCTGAATTTCTTTTATCATATGTGACAATAAAATAAAAACTGGTTTAATAAAGCGACTTCACGTTTTTTTTCTCCATGTTGAGGACGATCAATATTCTAATCAATAATGACAACAACAATTTCGCATATTTGACGCCAGGCGGAATGAACTGCCTGTTTCATGACGGTAAATAAGTGATGACTTCTTGTGTTTTATGTTTTAATCTGATGTTCTGCTGTGTGTCTTTGTGGCAGGAGCAGCTGTCCGTCCCTTACCTGTTTTGAGGCCTATTGTCTCTCCTGGTTCGGCACATAAACATCCTTCAGGTAACGTTAACACTTCTCATCTCTGAGCTCTTGTTACTGCAGCTAACGTCGGTGTCTGAATTAGCATTTAGCTGGCTTACCTGTTATTTACTTGGCAGCTCTGTGCATGCTAAGGTCTCCTCCACCGAGTTTTCATCAGGACAAGAAGACTTGTAACGCAGAAGCTAGCAGGTTAGCACAGTTAGCTACAGTTAGCCTGTAGCGCGCTAGTCGCTCATAGGAAGAGCAAACTGAGATAGCGGCTAAGCTAGCAGGTCTGTTAGCCGAGCGTCAGTGTTAGCTAGCAGCTAGCCGGGTTCAAACTCTCTGTGTGGTCATTTCAGCTCAACCCCAGCAGACTCAGAGAAGATAAAGACTTCGTCTGGTTCTTCGGGGGGGTCAACTCGGACTGTTACCTTCCGTACAGCTGACACCAGCTGTGAGCAGCTAACGGGGGCTGACAGCAGACTGACGGTTGCTATTATGAGACGGAGGCAGGGCGGAAATACGGGTCCTTCGGGATCACGAGCCACTTTCACCCGAGTTAGGTCTGCCAGGCTGCTGCCTGCTGCTGCTCACTCTGCCCTTCATCACCTCCTGGGGTCCAGTCTGTCACTTTTGTTAGAAAATAGAGCACAAATCGGCTTTATTGGCCGAGTGTGTGTGGGCACATTCAAACACTATGACTTTGGTTTATCTGAAATGCAGCTTAAATGAAGGCAACAACTCTTAAAAAACAAGTTAAAGATTGGAAAATAGAAAAAGAAGGGTGAGTTGGTCAAGACTGCACAGGAAAGCAGCATGAAACAAGTTGTCTGACCTCACTGAAGCTCATTTGCATCTTTGGATCTGAGGAAAAGCTGCTGGTGAGCCGTGTTGTTATGCTGATGAGTGTTTGTTATTTTTCCAAACAGGAAAGCACTAATGTTTTTCTCTGACGACTCTACGAACGACATCCTCCTGACACATTTTCACAAATAGTTTGAAGGTTAATCATTCCGTTTTAAACCACGCTGACGCAAAGAAATCATACATTTTATAGTTTTACACAATTTCCAATCAGGCACATTTAGAGACAGCCATGAGGCGTTCAGGGTCCCGAAGCGCCGCTGAATTGAATGGACGGAGAATAGTTTGATTACAAGCTAACATTCAGCGTTTGTGCGGCTCCTCATCGAGCTGGGACCGATTCAACATTTATTTTATGTTATTTATTTTAAAGCTTGAAGGCCATCATCATCTTTAACTGATTTTTTAAAAATCTCCGTCTCTGGAGCTGAAATCGAAGCAAGGTATGCTAATGCTAGCGGCTAACGCAAACCAACCCACATTTTAACTGTTTAACTGTTTAACTAAGAAAAATACGGAATAAAAAAAATCTCCTGCTAGTTAACATTTGTCAGCTGATCGGATTGAGTTTAAGTTTAATTCGGCAGAGACCCTCTAAACCAAACTGCTCAATTTAGCAAGAAAACCTCTTTGTTTGAAACTATCAGCTGTCACAGATATGTTTTATTAAGTTGATATCTGGTCTCATTATTGCTGATGCATTTTTATTAAACAGCATTTCACTGTAAGAACACTTCACAAACATTTTCCCTGTTTATTCTGCAATCTTACAAGGTTTCTATTTGTTATTTAGTCAGAAATGTTTTACGTTGTTCACCTGTGTCTCTGCTTTCAGGTGAGGTCATCCTCCCGAGTCCTTGTTTCTTCTTCTGTGGTTAAATCATGGAATTAGCATATGTGTGTGAGTGGGAGAAACGTCCAAAGAGCACCCATCGTCCCTCCATCCCTCTGGTCTGCTCCTGGTCCTGCAGAAACCTGGTGGCCTTCACCACAGACCTGAAGAACGAGGACGACGACAAAGGTAAACACCTGCGGACTCACCTGCAGCAGAACAACGAGAACCTGCGAGAACCTTCAGAGCTCCAGCTGTTTCTCCACAGTGACATGCTGTGTGTGTGTGTGTGTGTGTGTGTGTGTGTGTGTGTGTTTCAGATGTTAGTCACATGATCCATATCATAGACACGGAGCACCCCTGGGACGTTTACTCCATCAACTCTGGACACACGGAGGTCATTTCCTGTCTGGAGTGGGACCCTTCTGGTGAGCCGAGCTCCTTTTTTATTTTAGTTTAGTTTATTTTAGTTTAGTTTTCCGATTCCTTTGTGTTTTTTATTTTGTTTAATTCACTTTACTTTTATTTGGATTTCATGAAAGTGTTGCTGATCTGCTTTTTCAGTGGAAACACTTGATAACTTGGTTTCAAAGGTGTTTTGAAGATAATGATCCCAGATGTTTTTGTTGCTTTAGTTCACTGCTGCGAGTGCATTCGTATATTCAGTGAAAACTTGATGTTTGATGTGATGAAGAAACGGCTTCATCGGCTCTTCTGTCCTCAGGCTTCATGTGAATACTTACAAGCTGTCTGTGTGCTTTGATCTGTGTGTGTGGAGGCTCGAGGCTGCTGTCCGCAGACGGCGACGGTCAGATTAAATGCTGGTCGATGTCGGATCACCTGGTGAACAGCTGGGAGAGCGTCCTGTGCAGCTCCGTGGACGGAGACCCCATCGTGGCTCTGAGCTGGCTGCACAACGGAGTCAAGCTGGCTCTGCACGTGGAGATGGTAACGCAGAGACGCACAGATGTGCAGCAAACATGAGAATACTTGTGCAACATGTGGAAGATGATCAATATTTATCAGCCTGTGCATGAATGGAAACAGTTTGTCACGTTTGATCCGTCAGTAAACTGGTTAAACTGGTTAAGTTTGTTTTCCTGCTGTCGTTCGTTCAGTCCGGTTCCACAAACTTTGGTGAGAAGTTCTCCCGAGTGAAGTTCTCTCCGTCTCTGACGCTGTTTGGCGGGAAGCCGATGGAGGGCTGGTTGGCGGTGACGGTGAGCGGTTTGGTCACCGTGTCCCTGCTGAAGCCGGGGGGCGCTCTGCTGACGGCCAGCGAGAGTCTCTGCCGGCTGAGGGGCCGAGTGGCGTTAGCTGACATCGCCTTCACAGGGGGAGGGAACATCGTGGTGGCAGCGACCGATGGCAGCAGCTCGTCCCCCGTCCAGTTCTACAAGGTGAGAACCAGAGGAACCTGAGCGGTGACCTTTGACCCTCACAGGTGACATCAGGATGAAGTAAACTCGCTCTCTGTGTTCAGGTGGTCGTCAGCGTTGTGAGCGAGAAGTGTCGCATCGACACCGAACTGCTGCCGTCGCTGTTCCTGCGCTGCACCACCGACCCGCTGAGGAGGGAGAAGTATCCTGCCGTCACACACCTCAAGTTCCTCACCAGGGAGAACTCTGAGCAGGTAAGCAGGAGAACCACACAGAACAACGCAGAACCACACAGAACCAGGAGAACCACACAGAACCATACAGAACCAGGAGAACCATACAGAACCACACACAACCAGGAGAACCACACACAACCAGGAGAACCGCACACAACCACACACAACCACACACAACCACACACAACCAGGAGAACCGCACACAACCACACAGAGCCACACAGAACCAGGAGAATCACACAAAACCAAATGACAGTCAAGTTTTATTTCCTACTCTTAGAACCAGAGATACACAAAACCAGGGAACCTGACGAGAGTGTGTGTGTGTGCGTGTGTGTGTGTGTCTCTGTGTGTGTGTGTGTTTGCAGGTTCTGCTGTGTGCGTCCAATCAGAGTGGCAGCATCGTGGAGTGCTGGTCTCTGAGGAAGGAGGGACTTCCTGTCAACAACATCTTCCAGCACCGGTCGCCAGTCGGTAAGAAACAGAAACTGGTTGAACTGGTTGAACTGGTTGAACTGGTTCTGCCTGCTGAGGTGATGATGGAGCCCAGTTTGAGCTCCGGGTTTGACCTTTGACCTCTGAGTCTCTTCTTGTGTCCAGTTGGGGAGAAGCAGCCCACCATCCTGAAGTGGAGGATCCTGACGACCACCAGTGACCTCGAGCGAGTGTCGGCTGTAGCTCTGCCCAAACTGCCCATCTCCATTTCCAACACCGACCTGAAGGTGGCGTCAGACACCAAGTTCTGCCCCGGACTCGGTGAGGAGAACTCCGCCTGTTTTACTGTGTTTAGACTAAATGCAGAGGGAGTTTTTGCCTCGCGTTATCAGGAACCTGCAAACACTCGCCCCTTTAGAGGAGGGGGAGGAGGAGGTGGAGGGGGAGGAGGAGGAGGAGGTGGAGGGGGAGGAGCTTGCTCTTCCTCCCCTGACTGGGGTCAAAATTAGCAGCCTGAATCCCAGAGAGGTCCGAACCAAACGCTGTTGGTTTGTATCATCATCCGAACATGCAGGCAGCTCAGTGAGTTTTGCTGCCCCCTAGAGGAAGCTTTTGGTTTGTCGATCTGTTTGATTCCCTCAGGTTTGACTTGTGGTGGTTAGCGACGCTGCACGGCGTCTGACGGACAAGTTCACTGATAAACCAGTCACACAGAGTTTATCAGCTGCTGCTTTACTTTGAGCAAAGAACCGAGTGAATAAAGGAAATTGCGTCTAAATGCTCGTTTGCATCGACTCTGTTTGTAACTGCATGCTAACGGTTAGCTTGGCGCTTTCGCTCTTTGGTTCTTTTGGCTCGTCTGGTTCTTCGTCTGGTTCTTCGTCTGAGAACCGGTTCTGTCTGTGTCCTCAGGTCTGGCTCTGGCGTTCCATGACGGCAGCATTCAGGTGCTGCACCGTCTTTCCCTGCACACCATGGGGGTTTTCTACGGCTCCTCGGCCTCCTCCTCAGGTCAGAGACCCGGAGACGAGTCAGCCATCAAACGCCAAAGAACCGGAGGCCCCGCCCTCCACTTCAAGGCCCTGCAGTTCTCCTGGACCTCGCTGGCGCTGGCTGGAGTCGACAACCACGGCAAGGTGAGCCGCTGATGTTTGCAGCTTACCTGATGGTGACGCACCTGCAGATCATCAAAGACTGTTTGCTTTACTAAGTTCTCTCAGCTCTGGTTCCTCCTGAAGGCTCTGCAGACCTTCATGTTCTCCGTCCAGGAGAAGACCCCCTGAGTCCAGCCCCCCCGTTCCTGTTCTAATGTGGCTGCAGTTACGACAAAGAAGGTTCATTGTGTGAAACCTGAAAAACTGTATCAGTCATGTTTAATGCAGAGTTCATGGAGTCACGTCCGTCACCTGTTCATGTGTTCTTGGTGCTGAATCTCTGCGTTCTCGCTTGTAAATGAAAGTTTCCAGGAGGCTCCTTTCGTACGAAGGTGTGATCCTCTCACCTGTTCACCTGTGGAACGCTCCGAACGTTCCACGACTTCTTGTTGCTCCTGTCCGGACGTGTTTGAACGTGTTTGAACGTGTTTGAACGTGTTTGAACGCAGATGTTCATGTTGATGAGGCTGAACATTAAACATGTCGTCTCTGAGCTGTTTTCAGCAGGTCAGCACTTCCTGTTTGATTTGGGTTTATGGGGGGGGGGGGGGGGGGGGGGGGGGGGGGGGGGGGGGGGGGGGGGGGGGGGGGGGGGGGGGGGGGGGGGGGG
>JAPZDV010000021.1:27870410-27887858 GCA_029814665.1 Acanthurus lineatus | reverse complement strand
TCTTTCCTCTCTCTTTCGTTCACTCTTTTCTCTCTCTTTTCAAAGCGGAGAATCAATCAGCTGTACACACAGCTACACACAGCTACACACAGCTACACACTCACCCACATACTGTAATTTCCGGACTATAAGCCACTACTTTTTTCTGAAGCTTTGAACCTTCCGGCTTAAACTCTGATGCAACTAATTCAAGGACGAATATAAACAAATATAAACGAGAACGTGTTTGATGAAGTAATTCTGCTGCTGTTAAATCCTGACACTGAAGAAGACGGCTGTAGTGGTTTTAGTTGTTAAATTTAGTGGGTGCAGCTCATATACAGGTTCGGCTCATAGTCCGAAAAGTACGGTAGTCATCTACACCATCATTTCTGCTCCTTCCTAAAGGTCCATTTCATGGGAGTGACACCAACTACGCCTACAACACCCGTCTGTTCACCTGTCTGTCTCTCTGCAGGTGTGCATGTGTTCACTCTGTTCACCTGTCTGTCTCTCTGCAGGTGTGCACGTGTTCGGTCTGTGTGCGACGGCTCTGGTCACTGACATCATCCAGCTGTCGACAGGTTACCACGCCCCCTTCTTCCTCACCGTCTGTAAACCCAACTACACTCTGGCCGGTGTCTCCTGCGACAGAAACGCCTACATCACCAAAGACATCTGCTCGGGACACGACCAGCACGCCATCATGGCCGCCAGGCGAGTGACCTGCTGCCCTTTGTTCATGCTGTGTATCAGTCATAAGAATTTGGAGAAGAAACATTCAGTGTTTGGAGAATATTCGGTTGTTTGTATGAAACGGTTTCTCATGATGCTTGTGTTGGAAGGAATGATGTGATGTTGATTAAAGTTCTGCTCTCTTTTCTGTCCTGACAGGAAAACTTTCCCTTCCCAGCATGCAACTTTGTCTGCCTTCGCAGCTGTTTATGTTTCTGTAAGAAAACCCTCCTGTTGCTCTCAGCTTGTTTCACACAGATTATCTTTGTTCAAAGCAACACAGCTTCTGTCAGTCTCATGTGGGATCCATAAACACCAGAATAGTCTCATCTCAGTGGTCACATGAGTCACAGAAGAGTGAGACATCACACAAACACACTGCTGCCTCGAGTAAATCCATAATGACCCCGATCGTCCCATGGCGTTTGAGATCACAGCCAGAGACAGAGAGCTTGCAGAGAGGGTGGGGGGGCTGGAAAGAGTTTGGTAGTTTAGGCCGTTTGTCCGTATTTTTACTCTGTGAGGTCGACACAGTTTGTGACGCAGCTGACGATTTATCACAAACCCAAGAAAGAGAAAACACATGAAGAAGGACAGCCGCTGTGTCCGTTTATAGTTCAACATAAAGACGAAATGACCTTAAAACCTTCAGCAGGTCTGAAGATTCATTCTCTGTAAACTGATCTCAGACGTGTTGATCTGTTTCTTTTCAGATGTACTTTAATTCCACCATCTCTGACAGCACCAAGCTGCTGAAGCCCGTCTTGGTGTTTGCGTTCTCCATCGCAGCAGCGTTAACGGGTCTGACTCAGATCACTCAGCATCGCAGCCATCCCATCGACGTGTACGTGGGCTTCCTCATCGGAGCCTTCATCGCTGCTTATCTGGTGAGTTCTGACCGTCTGAACTGATGACGACAAACAGACCTGCTGTCGTTCATCTCGTAACTCCAGCTTTGTTTGCATGGACGCAAAAATCTGGAACAAAAACCTGATCTGAATGAAGAGGGCTGTTTCACGCAGATCCGTATTCTGAACGGTCTCCACGTACGCCCTCGTACCGGTAAAGTTTTTCTAGTTGGGATAAAGTTATCTTTCCTGCCCATTTCTGCCCTTGAACTGTCCTCGACCTGAAGCATTTCTGTCTTTGCGGCACTCAGTCGTTTCTCAGCAGGAAGCAAACATTTTTGGGGAAAAAACATTAACAGATGCTAAAGTCACAGATGCAAGAAAGGAGGAAATTGAAATATCCGGAGCACAACAAGCTGACGAGCTCAGGAGGAAAATCTGTAAACATGCAGTGGCTTTTGTTTACTGGGTCTTCTGTTTCTGGGAAATGAGACGACTCTGCTCTCGTCACAACGGTTTATTCTGATCACTTTATTTATCGTCCATATGAGCAGTTTGTTTGTCAGTTTCCAGTCAGTGAAGGTTTTGATTGGACTGAAGGAATTTTTGAACGTAGCTACTGAAACATCGTGTCAGCTGCAGGTGAAAACCTGTTTCTGTTGTCGCTTCCTCATCCAGCAGGTGTGTCTTCTCTCCTGAAGCTGTGGCAGGGTGTTGAAACATGTCGATGCAGAATCTTTGATCCTCACGTCAGTGTTTCAGTCCAGCTGTTGTCATGGACTCCTCTTTGTGTTTCTGTTGTCATGGCGACTGCTCCGGCATCACACAGCAGACCGGTGGAGAGAAAACATGAAAAGTGGAAGCTGAGTCTTCATTCGGCAGCACAGCCCACATGCTCACTGCAGAGACCGAACGTTTGCCAGCTTCCATTTAAAGACTCCGAGCAGAAACCAAAATGCTGCAGTCAAAGTCATCAACTGAGAGAAAGAAAGAATCGCAGTTTAACATGAAACCTGGTTCAAAAAGTGCAAATCCTCACAAGTCAAACAATAACTGCAACTATAGAAACTCTGATACTTACTGAACCTCGTTCACCTGAAACCTCTCAGCTTTGAACTAATCAATACAAACGATGGACAGATCTGTTACTGAATGATTGATTCATGGAATCTGTTGTGTAATTGCTCAGGTTCACTAACAGATGTGAGCTGAGACACCTGCAGTTCTAAGTCAGAAGGTGGATCAATAAAACTGTTAGTGGAGGTGAATCGGTTTTATTGATGCTTTGGGAGTTTTCCTTCTCATCAGTTTACTATTTATCATTTCAGGATTTCTGGTCTTCAGACATTTAAAGATGATTGTTCTTCTTTTCAGGCTTTTCATGCTGTTGCCAATTTCAAGTCTCCTGATGAAATCCCTCCGGTCCCGACTCCCCTGCCCCCAAAGGAGGACCCTCTGCGAGCGCTGACCGAGCGAGGACACGAGTCTGTCTACAACAAGGGCCCCGCCTCTGCCTCCGAGAGCAATGACGAGATAGCTGCAGCTCCGGCCCCCATTGACCGGCTAGAGGGCCTGGGGCCCCTGCAAAGGGAGAAGGACTCCATGGGAAGCCTAAAGAGGGCCAGCGTTGATGTGGAGTTGTTGGCTCCTCGCAGCCCCATGGGCAAGGAGACCATGCTGACCTTTAGTAACACACTGCCCAGAGCTAGCATGAATGTGAATGGGGTGCTGGGGGCCAACCTGGGAACAGAAGATCTGGCGCAGCCGGTGCAGCCGGTGCAGCGGCGACTCAAGGCTGTGCAGGTTCCTCTGGACCCGATGCGTTCGCAGCAGCTGGTGTCCGAGTGGAAACAGAAGTCGATGGAAATGAGAGGCCTGAGCGTCCGGGACGAGGCCGAGCGCGAGGCCAGCGAGGACGGCTCAGAGGTGGGCTCAGCAGGGACAGAGGAGGGTGGGTCTCAGGTCCCCATATACCAGCCTGCGGTGCAATCTGGGAGAGCACCCTCCAGCCGTAACCCCACTCCACCTCCAGGGGGCGCAAGAGCAGTGGCGACCCCCAGACCGCCGCAGATCCCTGAGGCGGGTCCACCACCAGTGTCTCCAAAGAGTGCCCTGACCCGTGCCAAGTGGCTTGCCATCCGAGAGAAGACAAGTGGGGAGGGGTCGGCCCGTGGTGCTGCCAACCAGCCGCGACTCATGCAGGTCATCGCCATGTCGAAGCAGCAGGGCCTCCTCCCTTCATCCTCCTCAGGGGAGAAATCCTCTGAGACCACCTCCACCTGCTCCGGCACCTCTTCCACGACCGACTCCCCACACTACCGTGCCCCCTACGAGCAGCGGGAGGGATCAGGTATCATCACAGTGGACGCTCACGCTCCTCACCATCCTGTTGTCCGAGCCCCAACCCCCCCTCAAGCCCCACCCCTCACAGGTAACAGCAACCCATGGGAGTGGGCAGGAACGTCCAATGGGGGAGACCAGCGAGATAACTATGACCTCAATAGCCTAAACCGTGGAGATTCGGCTGCTCACGGCAGCAGCTTCCGGCCACATCGATCCGCCTCACCACGTGCCGCAGTGGACCCTGACCCGGCCCCCCCTTCACCAAACCCACAGGTGGAGATATCAGTGGAAGCCCAGCGCAGGGAGATGGCCATGAGACGCAAGACGGCACTCGTTCTGTTGGATCGAGAGATTCGTAACCAGACTGAACAGGAAAACTATTATAAAAGTTTGCAGGGACGAAGGTTCAAAGATTAGTTTCTTAACCTTTCAAAACAAAAGCCTTACTTTGGTCACTAACAGCACAGTTCCTGGACAGCAGTGAAGACCATGTTGCTATGCATTTCTTAAGCTTCATTCAATAGACAGTTGGAGTTGCATGAAATGTAGTTTCCATCCAGGAGGGAGCTTCTCAGTGGCTCAACATTTTAGATAGTTTTCCCTCATAAAAAAGACACTTTCAGCAGTATTATACCATATGTCCCCTCGTCCAGGACTCCTGCACCTTCAGGTCAGTTATTTCTCTGTAGTGTCCACCAGAGACAGATAATAAGTTTATAGTTACAAAAATTATAACTTATTCTAAAAACCTTTTAAAAACCTTGAAGCTTCAGTCTTGTCTCAGTCCCTCACAGGGTTTGTTCCAGAACATTTAGGTTCCTGTTAAACTAAACGTTGGGAACATTAAACACACTCAGGCTGCGGAACAAACGGACGGTCGGAGACTCTGTAACACCTGACCACCTGAAGCCCCCACTTTGTTTCACTGGTCCAGGAGTGCGTTCATCTCAGCGATGGGTGGACTTCATCTTTCGTGGGAATGTAACTGTCTGCAGTGTTGAGCCATTCAACAGGAAGTGAGGTTATTTCCATGACAACTCATTCTGTCAATAATGTGAAGTTCACATTAAGAAAAAAAAAGAGCACAGAGACGATTTTAAAGATTCGTTCCAGAAGCACAAACATGCAACAAACCTAAATCCCGCTGTGCAGCTGGTGTGATCAGATCGTCCACTTTCTCTGTTTTCGCCGTCCCCACCAACCACTCAGGAGCTGCCTCCTGTCTCAGGCCCCGCCTCCTCAGAGGGGCGTGGCCTCTGGCAGCCTTTCAGCCAGCAGGATGTGAAAGCTGTTGTTTCCCCGCAGTGAGCAGACAAACAGACATCGTGGGCGTTTGTAGGCATCAGAAACGGTGCGACTGCGTGGCGTCCGTGTTGGAGGTCTGACACAGATTGTAAATTTCCTGGACGAGCGTGTGGTTGCCTTCATGTTGTGATGACTTGGTTGCTATAGTGGTTCTTAGCATGTTTGTTTGTTTGTGTGCTGCTTTCTGGTTGGTTGAGGCTGTAAGTCTGTTCAGAGTGTTCTTTTGTGAGTGTGAATCTGAATGTGTGTATTTATTAAGAATCGACCGATATGAGATTAAATGTTTATACAGAAGCTAATATTTAGAGTTTAAAGATACACTCACTGATTTTGTGTCAGCGCTCCACATGTTAACATTTATGACCCAAACTTCTCCTGATTACTACCACCAGGGGTCGTATTTCCTGTAAAAATTCTTAAAAACAAAGAAAATGAGGTTGCAAGTTTGAGAATTTTTTCTGAAAACTCACCTCATAATAGAGATCAATTAGTTTGAATAGAAAATAAGAATTAAAGCCCCTATAAGAAAAGCAAATAAGCAGTTTCAAAATAAAGTTGTCAAAATACCAGAGTGAAGTTGTTATATATACTGTAGGATGTTGTGCATTGTGAAATATTGTTATTATCTTGTAGTAAACAGATTTAAATGACATTTTTTTCATCTGAATTTACATTGTGAAATTTTTGATTACTGGTAGTAAAACATTTAAAACGATAAGAACCTGAGAAAGGCAAACGTCCTGTCAGCATGTCGAGGCTCTGAAACCAAATCAAAGAGTGTATCTGTGAATAAGAAACACTGAAGAGCCAGTTCAGGGGGCTTCCCTGCTGTTACTGTGTCTGTGTGTTGTTGCATGTGTCGGCAGTTTGATTTTAAATCAGACGGACTTCCTGTTCATCTCTGAGAGTTTTTTTAATCCTGATGAGAGACCTGAAAGACTCGCGATCTCTCATTTCCATTTGAATGTAATAACGTGAAACGTAACTTATCTCAAATCTGTACATTTTGTGACTGGAAACAGTGAAAAGCATAACGTGCTGCTATAAAAAGAGTTCGGTCTGTCAAAATAAGAGTTTCAGACTGACGGATGGATGCTGCATGCTCTGTGGTCCTTATGATCCAAGTTCAACATTAAACTTATTCTTGGTCACTCAGTGTTCACACCAGTTGTTATCTGTTTTTTCTAAAACAATCATTTTGTTTTTCTTTCTTTATAAGAGACATTTTGCACATTTTCAGAAAATATACAAATTTCAATGGCAAATTTCTATTTATTTTATTAATACAACAAGTCAGGTCAGTTATGTATCTACTGCCACCTGAACTCAGCGGTAAATCATTTGAAAGTCTTGTTTTTTGGGCAGAGAATTTAATAAGTTTTCCTGTTATGCAGATGATATACAATTCTATCAATCCATAAAGTATGATGAAATCAATCAGCTGAGCAAACTTCAAACGTGTCTTAAGGAAGAACGAGACTTGAAGGAGCTGCAACTTTTCAGCTCAAACAAACTGAACTGACAGTATTTCAGAGGGACGAGTGAGCGACTGCTGAAAGAACTCAGTTTCGTAGTTACAAGCTTTTGTCGAGCATAATAACTAAAATCTCAATAAGTTACTAACTGTTATCGACATGAGTCACGCTCGGCATTTAGTTTGTCTTGTGTTTTTCAGATTAAAAAATAAATCCTACTTATTCCGCTTCTTCAATAAGCAGCTGAGATGAAGAAGTGAAATATCTAACAGTCCATCAGAGACCTCATTTCCTCCCTAATTTTCAGTTTAAAGAGCTTCAGATTTCTTCCTTCCCTCACAGTTTCTTCATAACTTGAATCTCCTGGAGTTCGGTTCCCACAGGGCGTCTGGAAAATAGATCAATTAGTGTTGAGAGATTAAAGACTTGTGAGAAGCTCTGGGTCGGATGGATGGAGATTTCCCTCTCAGCCTCCAGAGGATCGAAAGTAAAACCCTCAGCTGTTAACTTTGACTCAGCCGTTTACATTCAGGATCCATTTCAGACTCGTCTCTCGAGTTCCTCCTGAGGAAGCAGCTCATTTTTTTTAAATGTCAACATTAAATGTGTTTTCTGCAGTCTCAGCCGGCTGGGTTGGATTCCTTCAAGCACATCTTCCTCCTGGCAAACGTGCATCATCATCATCATCATCTTCCTCTCTTCGTGCAGAAACAGTCTGAGTATCAGCAGACTGTGTGCTGAACATTCAGCGGTCAACGTGCTGTTCTTCTCTCTGTTCGATGTTCACGTAACATCATGAATCCAAACAGCCTGCAGCTCCGGCCCGACGCCTCGCAGGTCCTCCTCACTGTGAGTCATCATGCAACATGTTGCCGATTATTTGAATCTTCAAATTGTTTCGGCTCAGGACTTTTTGTTTTGTTCGATTTCTTGTTTTCCTCAAAGAAAAAAGCACATTTCTGCGTTTCTGCTTCGTTCTTGTTGTAATTACTTTACACCTGATGAAGTGTGAAGGTGTCGGCCTATAATGAAATATTGACTTATGTGAAAGATAAACACACACACACCCACACACACACACACACACACAAACACACACTCACACACATAAACACACACTCACACCCATAAACACACAGCCCGCTGCTTCATGTCCTGCACCTTCAGGCTCATTATGCAGTTTCCACGGCAACAGTGTTTATGGCTGATGTTGAGATAAGAGCTTCATCACACACACTCACGCACACACACACAGAGACACACACGCTCACGCTCACGCACACAAACACACCCACACACACACACACACACGTGTCTGGTGGAGATTTTTTTTCTCCGCTCGATGTTTGTTGGACAGAAACGTGTGAATCGTTAATATGAAACTAACAAACATCGGACATGAAGTGTTTGTCTACAATAAGCATTCAGCTCTGAGAGGATTCAAGGCGCCTCCTGGTGGCCAAACGGTTTAACCACAGGCAGGAAAACTTCTATTCTTATGAGGACCCTCTTTGATAAGATGCAGTAACTTTTAGTGTAATGTAATGTGTGTAACCTCGGCGCGACCTGAACAATCTTTGTGAGGACCACACTCACCTGTCCTCACAATGAAGGGCACACACACACACACACACACACACTCACACACACTCACACACTAATGCACACACACACACACTTACACAGTAATGCATGCACACACACTAATGCACACACAAACACAAACACACACTAATGCACACACTAATGCACACACACACACACACACACACACACACACACACTCACACACTCTCACATAATCACACTAAAACACACACACACCTCCTCTCTCTTTTCTTTATTTCCTGGAGGCCGTCCAGCAGCCAGTGTGTTGCCATGGCAACAACAACCAGGAATATCTGTGTGTGTGTGTGTGTTAGTGTCTGTGTGTGACTGTGTGTGTGTGTGTTAGTGTGTGTGTGTGTGACTGTGTGTGTGAGCTGAGAGAATTCAGTGTATCATTGTAATGGCTTGGCCTGCAAGCGTGTAAGTCTTTTATTTTGAAGGAGCTGGATTAGTATTCAGCTTGAGTCTCTGCAGCAGATTCCTGCAGGCCGACACACACACACACACACACACACACACACACACACGAACATCCGGAGATCAGCTCCGTCCTGATGACTGATGACTTACATCTCTCCACGTGAACGTATTTATATTGATTATTTATATTGATGATATTTCTGAACCTTTTACTCTCGATCATCTTTAATATTCTTGGATGATTTTCAATCATCTTTGATCCTTTTTTTTATTTCTGATTTCACACACACCTGGACAAAGTGCCTGTATATATGCAATAACATATGAAGAGGGGGTGGGGGGTATTCTAAGCACCAGGGGGGGGTGCAGAGTTAGCAGGTCTGAGGAGGTGAGCTGGTGCCCCTCCGAACCACTGCTGCCCCCTTGTGTTGTCTTTGGAGTGTTGACACAGCGAGGCCTCGTGGCTCTCGGTGTGTTTTGCTTCCAGTCAGTTCTTGTTGGTGACTTTTGGCCGATTCAGTGTGTTGGATTGAGTGCAGACTACCTCCACCTGCTGGTCTGGAGGGTCGACCATCAGCTGTAGTCTCTGCAGTGTTCAAGACGAAGATGCAACAGAACAGTCGACCTTCGTTACCTCCAGTTCTCTGTCGGGTCTCGTGTGAATCCTTCCTCTGCAGAAACAAAACTGTTTGCCAAAAGCTACTGATCAACTTATTAAAGATGCTCGCATGTTAACTGAGGTGAAGCGGATCAGCTAATGATGCTAACGATGCTAATGATGCTGCTGCCCTGAGGAACTAGCAGAGGAGCATTTAGCATCACAATCAGCTCGTTAACACGAAGCAAACAGCTAGCTAACGAGCTGCACAGATTTTATTTCACTGTCACGGCGTGTGTGTACATGCTGACGGGAATAAAGCCATGTTAGTATAATAATTATCATTATGCTGACGGGTTGAGCTTGATTTTCAAAATAATAAAATCATGAAGTCATCTTGGTAAACCTGGTTTTTCAGTGGATTCTCTGTTTGTATTAAATATCATCACTTTTTAGTTGTTAACAGTATTTTAGATTCAGAGCTCTAGGTGGCGTAGTTGTTCATTCTCTCACAAACTAAAACACACACACACACACACACACACACATCCTCATTATAAGACAGTGTGAAAGTGACAGTTTGAAGAATGTGTTTTTATTCTTTGTGATATTTGAAGAGGCACTGATTTAAAAAGAGAAAAACAATCAGAAACTTCCTGTTCGTCTGCGGCAGGTGATCCAGTGAAAACAGATCAAACAAGCTGCTGCTTTTACACACTTTAACTCTCATTTATTCCTGCATTTCTTCACTATACAAATCAAACTGAGACTGTTTGAGGCTACCAGCTGATTGGATGAAGCGAGAGCCGCCATCTTGGCGAGCAGCTTCTCTGTGGACTGATCCTGTTTACAACCATTTTAATCTGAGCTGAAGGAGAAAATCAGAGACGTCCTGTCAGTGAGAAGACAGCTGAGCTAACAGAAGAACCAGAGGGAGTCCTTCTCCCTCGTCCCCTGCAGGTCCTGGTCCTGGATCTGGATCGAGTCCTACTGATTCTCCTGGTTGGCATAAACTCCAGCCTCCCAACGCAGAGCGCGCTGGTTTTTATGTCGAATCACACGAGTCGACTCGACAACCTGAGAGCAGATGAAGCAGACAGCAGGATTGAACTCTTTTGGCTTCCAAACATTTTTTTAAAGACATTTTCACATTTTTTTTCTTCTTTTGAAAATGTTCTGAGTGTAAATATCAGAAAATCTTTGTTATTAGCGCCGTCAGTGGATCACTTGGCTGAATTTTGGCGCTCTGACCAACTGACACGTGCACTCAGGTGATTTGATGACAAAAACATTAGCAAGGAGTTAGCTTGCTATGATAGCTGAAAGCTCAGCTTCCTGAGAGTAGAATGAGCCTGATTTAGTCGAATCATCCACACAAAACAGTGTTTTTCTATGTTAGCTGGCTGGCAGTTTATTTGTTCTGTTTACAAGCTAACGCTAGCTAACATCATCTGGCTAAATGGTGGCATCATACTGAGCCTCACGTAAAAAATGAGCATGTGGTGAGAAAATCAGGAAAGGTTTCCTTTTAAAGTTTTTTTAGTTTGTTTGCACTTTGCAGAGAAAAAGGAGAGCAATTAAAAAATTCAAAAATTTTCATTAACTTACATTTTGCACATTTAAAATTTTTCCTACAAATAAAGATTGTTGATTTCATTGGACTTGGGGAGAAACAGAAGGGTGAGTTTGGAAGTTGCAGTGATGTTTTTAATTTTCCGAACTGTTCAAAGTCTTTAAAAGTGAATACGAATATCAGCTCTCAAAATAATTTAACACATTACTTTAGCTTTATTTTTATCCTCATCATGAAGCCAAAGCTCCCAGTGTGTGTTTGTAAAGGTTTTGTTTGCCAACAGCAAAACACAGCAGATTGTTCTTCTAATATCTGTTGATTTTCATGCATATTTTATCAGAATAAGTTTACAGGAGATTATTTCTGGAGCAAAGTGACGTCTCACTTCCAGTTAAATCATGAAAGAGGCCCAAAAAAATTACACATTTGCCTCAGATTGTTGCAAAGCACGAAAGGCTGTGAACAGGCTTGTTAACAGGCTGGTTAACAGGCTGGTTAACAGGCTGGTTAACAGGCTGGTTAACGGGCTGGTTAACATGCAGCAGAGTATAATTATGGCAGCTTGTACCTCGTTATTCACGTCGTCCACCGGCTGGATTCCTGCATACTGGAGAGAGAGAAACAGCTGTTTAAATCATCTGATGAAAAAAATCGGATTAGTTGATCATTTCAATAATCAGTTCCAAGCTCTTATTTTGGTAGTTTTTACATTAATTCCTGACAGTTATAATAAAGTTTAACTCTGCAGTTTCCACTGAAACTAGTCCAGCTTTACTGGCATATCTGAACCAAGGAGAGAGTTCAGTTTGACAAAGTCGACTTTGGGTTTCACAGGAAATCTGAGTCCAGTTTGATGAATCGTTAGAAAACAAAGAAACTCTTGATGGAGTGAAAACACAAATATCAGTATTTCTGGTTCTTATTTTGTGTGTGAATCTCCTTTTTCTCCTTTTTTCCCTATTTTCCAATTGATCATTAGTATGGTGAACAGTTACAGTGACGATCGAAGCTTCAGTGAAACGTAGCTTCTGGTTCAGGACTCGTCCTGCTTTAACTGTTGAGTCAAAGTAAATAACTTGATAAAAGATGTTTTTTGACTCTGAGAGAGCTTCGTTAATCTGCCATCTTTGGCCTCATAAACTGAAGAAGACTTACAAAATGGATTTTACCATCAAATGTTGTAAACCGGAGAGTCAAACTTTATTCTGAAAGGATAAAGAACTAAACCTCCAAAATAAGAGCCGGGAAGTCTTGCTGACTCACGGCGCTCTCCTCCAGCTTCAGCTGGATTCGTCTCTCCTCAAAGTCCTGCAGCAGAGTCTCTGTCAGCCCTCGAGGGGGCCGGACCACCACTGGAGAGGAGGAGGAGGAGGAGGAGGAACCTGAGGGGAGGGGGTAGGAGGACACCAGGTGAGAGGCAGAGGGTGGGGGTGCAGGTGAGGAGGTCCAGGGCTGAGTGGTGAAAAAGGAGGTGGAGGGCTGACGGACTGAGGAATGAGGAGGCGGAGAGGAAACTCTGGTCTTCTCTAAAACACACCAGGAAAGAAAATTCATGTATGATGTCATCAATGACACTGTGATGTCACTGCACTGAAATGTCGGCCTCTGTGATCTGATGATTGTTTTGAATACAGATGTTGGACAGCTGTGATGTTCTGAGTGTGTCCTCGTCTCAAACTGGTTACTGATTTACGCAAAGAGCCGCTGAAGCACCTGAAGCTGCTGGACTTTGTCTCACTGAGCTACTCGTTGTGTGTTTGTACTGATGTCAGAGTTCACTTCCTCAACCTGTGGCGCTCTCACTGTTTGTCTGTTACTGGAGACGGCATGTGATTGGCTGACACACCTGTCAGTCAGCGTGCCTGGTGCAGCGTCTGGTGGCCGTTAGAGGAGCTGCAGTCAGACAAACTGCAGCTTTGAAGCAATCTGCAATCTGTGCTGCACAACTTCAAAATAAAAGTTAAATGTTTGTAGGAAAGTTAGAAACAATGCAGGGCAGCATCTGCCTGAGAGAGAAAGGATTTGAAGAATTGTGCAGCTAAATGTTCATAAAAATCACATTAACTAGTTCAATTTTTTTGGGGCAGCATGGCAAGGTTAGCACTGTCGACTTCTATATGTATGCTAGAGCCCGATCTATACATCGGCTATATGAGCTGAAATAACAATTTGATAATCGTCAAATCTTCAAACTTCCTGGTGAGCTGTAATATTAATCTCATTGTAGCTGACTTGTACTTTTGTACTTATGCTACGTCACATAAATCAGCCACTAATTTCAGCTGTATCAATAAACATACGCCCTTCATTCCCACAGCGGCTGTTAGCAATCACACTTCATGTTTATCTGCTGTTTATCTGCTATCAGTTCAATTCACTCTGATGATTCCCGTCACAAACAGCTGCAGTGAACTTCATCACTGTCGGTTTGTTAGTTTGTGATCTTTTGAACAACCACAACTTTATTTTTCTAAATTAAGATCACAGGGAGTCAGTTGTATCATTACATTCACACACGTTGCATCTAAAAACTAGTTTTATGAGGAGATCAGCTGTTGATCAATATAAACATCCACTTTTTAACCAGATGTAACTGACTGTCAGTGTTACATAATGTTAGCTAACTGACAAAGCTAATGTTAGCATGTTGATTTATGAGCACTTTGGCCTGAAGACTTAAAGAAAAAACCTACTTTTGTTAATATATCTGATGTGACCTCTGATCTAAAAGCTTACGATGTAAACGAGGAAGCCTCTGCATCACACAAACGATTTAATATTTCAGAACAAGACTAGTTAATCTGGTAAAGTTGGTTAGCTTAGCTTAATTAGATATTTTAACTCCCTCTAAACACACACACTTCTACCTGAATGCAGATAAAAAAAAAAATTTTAATGCATGAGAATTTAAAACTCGTATTTACACAGGATTTACTGTTCCTTTTAAAAGTATGTTGTTTTTTAGTGTGACATCACAGCTTGCGATGCTACAGTGACTTCCTGTTTGCACATTTGCTTGCACTTGCTTGGTCAGTGGATCAGATGTTACATACGTATTCTTCAGCTGAGACATTTCCTAAGTTTTAATAGTGCAACCTGAGCCTAGCTGCTCACACAGCTTGAGTGACAGGTTTAACAAAAAGGAAACTCAGTCCATGTGACCAGAATTTGAACTTAAGTAATCAAGTAATAAAGTCATCTGGATGGTATTCCAGCTACGATAAGGACTACATACCTGTGTTCAAAGGTGGGTAGAACTGACTGACGGCCATCTTGGTCGCTTGTTCCACCAGAGGAGTTGGAGAGAAGAGCTGACCATCAGTTTCCTCTCTGGATGCCCTCAGCTCTTGCAGCTCCTGCTCTCGTCTCACGGCCTCCTCAATCTCTTTCTCAATAAAATCTGGAGTTCCTTGTCCTCTGAGCTGCAGGCCGGCGGACTCCCTCCAGGTCCGAGGCAGAGTCGTATCACGCAGAGATGTTGGTGTTGGAGTGGAGGGAGCAGAGGAGGACTGGGATGATGAAGAAGTCATTTGATCTCGGTGGGAACCTTGTGTGTCCTGAACCTCAAAGTCCCTCACAGAGAAGGAAGATGAAGCTGAGCCCATACGGCTGATGTACATTTCTGTTTCCTCAGGGTGTCGATGGGGACAGCAAGGGGACGAGAAGACTTCAGCATTTCCAGACCCCGGCTGGGGTTTTTCTTCCACCCTCTTGTCCTCGTCATCCAGTCCAGGTGGCTGATCTGGACTGTATCGTCTCAGGATTCCTCCTTGCTGCTGAGGGTCGGCATTCCTCTCCTTCTCTCTTTGGATCTCACGCTGGATGATGAAGCTCACCCGGTTCTTCTCTTTAGCTTTGAGGGGTGTTAGTGGCATCTTCAAATGTCTGGTTTTGATCTCCACCATCTCTACTTTGTTGTCACTGAGCTTCAACCCTCGAGAAAGTCTTAGGTTCTCCTCACGTTCCTGAGCCAATCGGATTTCCCTTTCAATTGGGGTCTCGTAGCTGCTGTTGGCTGTGCTGTTCTCTTGAGTGTTGGTGATGGACACACCTTTGTCACCTGTGTACTCGCTGCTTACTTCCAGAGACAGCTCCTCCAGGCCAGAGTCCAGGTCGTCGAATACGCTGCTCTGTCGGCTGAGACTGTCCTCAGTCAGGTCACCCACCCTCCTCTCTGAGTGGATGACCTCTTCTCCTGATGGTATGAACAGTGGTGTATCTGTGCTCACGTCCATCCTGTGGTATGACTCTACCTGATTTGATAAGGACACATCAGGATCTAGCTGCAGAGATGTTTTCAGATGCATTTTTGAGGGTCTCAGAGGGTTTAGGAGTGCATTTTGATGATCCTGCTCCAATTTCAGGAACTGCTGCCGGGCGGCACTGAAGTTAATCTGCTCGTTGTCAATGATTCTTGGCTTGGCAGGGTGGAGACGCTCTGGTCTGGAGCTGGGGCTGACAGGACTGTAGCTAATACTGAAACCCTCCAACAACTGTCTTGTTGATCTGTTAAGATCTAGATTCTCCAGCATACTTTGTCGATCTTTGAATACAGGGTTCTTCTTCGGTGCTTGGCTGCGAATGATCTCCCTCCGAAGCTTCTCCTCATCTTCCTCTTCGACCTCATTGAAGCCATTCTGATCCATTTTGTACTGAGAGTCTCCATTATTCTCTGAAAACAGACTCTCTGGCTTCCTGCTGCTGGTGTAGGTCTGAAGTTTGAATCCTTTCTCCTCCTTCAGGGTTGCCAGTTGTGACTGCCGCTGTGGTGAGACCATCCAGGCTTCGTTCAGCTCAGCCTCAGGACACATCGGATCCTCCACAAAGGAGTAGAAACCACAGTGAGAGCCTGAGCTGCTGCCGGGGCTGCCGGGGCTCCCAGGGCTGCCGGGGCTGCTGGGAGTGCTAGGTAGCCGCTCTTTGCCATCATGTAAACCTGCGACCTGCCGGGACTGAACCACCACATCGCCGAGGCTGTCAGCTTGCTGTGAGTAGATGACCACAGAGGAATGACTTCCGGTGACAGATATGCTACCAGAGGGAAAGGCAGCGTCATGCAAGTCAGGAGCGTCACCCTGGTTGGGGCCGGCGATGGTGCGCAGGTCTGAGGGTTGCAGCAATGGAGAAAGAGGCTTGAGCACCCACTTCCTGGGGTTGCTGTCCATGGCTGCTGGCAGCTCTGTGGGGCCGGGGGGCGACGGAGGCTCTAGCAGAGGACGCTGAGCAGAGCTTGATACTTGGAAGCTTTGAGAAGTTCGAACACCCGGACAGTCGCCTGCTGAAGGTCTCTGAAACAAAAAAAGAGGATGGTTACCATGGAAACAAGAAAGAGGACAAATCTGTTACCATGGAAACAACACAGAGAGCTGGTCTGTTGCTACGGGAACAACAGAATCGGGTTGTTTCCGCAGATGGTTGGGTCAGTGAGTTCAAAACCAACAATGCCTCAGAATGTTTTTGCAAAGCATTGTGGGAATCGTAGCCTGCCAGATCAAAACACTGTTTATGTTCAAAAAGCTGCTTCTTTTAAATGTCAACATGTTGAATTCAGTTTGATGTTTTTCAGGATTTAGGCACAAAAAAAGTAATTGTTTAAAAGCAACATTTATTTTGAAGTTTAAAGTTCATCATGACTGTAGAATTAAAAAATCACCTCCACACAAACATTACTGACACTGTTACTGTAACAGTATCGGTGCTTGTAAATCTTAAGATAAGATCTCGAGTAAATGTTTTCTGGTTTAAGAAATGTTTATGACTTCAGGGAAATCTGAGGAATGTCAATAAAGTTTATTACAGCAGTTTGAACAGCAATAAAAGAGTGAACAGCCACCGTTATGACACAGGAGAGTGTGTCCTTCACACAGCCCCAAACTGCAGATGTGTCTCAGTTACATGAGTGATCTGTTGTTGGATAAATTCATTTCTAGTCATTTTGTAAACAGCTATCAATTAATTATTCATGAAGGAAGACATTTTCTCTTTTCCATCATTCTGCAGGAGCGAACCTGTGTGTCTCTTCTTCCCCCCGTGAGTTTCGCTTCTATGACATGAAAAGTCTGAACAAAGTCAAAGCCTTTGAACTTTGAACTTGAACTTTCTAACATATCAAGCTTTTCCTCTATTAATACTACAATACCCATGAGCCTCAGCTGCCGTCGCCATGGAGGAAGACTCATTCAGAGAATTCTGAACTGGTTGCCATGGTTACTGAGAGTGAACTCACTGAGGATGCGAGACGCCTTCAGACAAAGTGTGTGAAGGATATCGTAGGTCCTTCCTCCAACCAGCTGTCAGACGTTACAACCAGCACTGCTCCCACTAACAACCCCCCCGAACCCCCCCAATCTGGACAACTGAACACACTGCACCTTAATGTCCAATATTCTATATTATTAGTATTTCATGTGTACTAATAATTATATTTCCGTGCAATATCCATGTATATTATTCCAATTTCATCTGTGCAACTGAATATTACAACTTCATACCGTCACTCTTGTAAATAATGTACAATTTTTTGTTCTTATTTTGTATTTTATTATTATTTATTGTTCTTTATTC
>JAPZDV010000021.1:27831236-27841742 GCA_029814665.1 Acanthurus lineatus | reverse complement strand
CCCCCCCCCCCCCCCCCCCCCCCCCCCCCCCCCCCCCCCCCCCCCCCCCCCCCCCCCCCCCCCCCGCCGCCCCCCCCAGAGAGGCGAAGAAGAAGCCAAAGGAAGGAGGAGGAGGAGGAGTTCGCAGGTAAAGGGGAGGAGGAGGAGAGAAACATGTATCCATCAGGAGGAGCAGGTTTGGTCGATGAGGTGCAGAGAGAAGAAGGTCAAACACACAGACACGTTTCAGTCAGGTAACACAGGTGACACACAGGTAACAGTTTCATCGGCAGGTAACAGACACACCTGTCCACTAGAGGTCAGTGTGACTGTTTGTGAATCCAAATGAAACTAAAAACTAAAACTAAAGTCGTTCTGAACCTGAAAAGTTGGTGAGTCAGCAGGTGTTTCCTCTGAAGTCTGAACTGAAGGGGGCGTGGCCAAACGCACAGGTGCAGCACCTGCAGGAGCACCTGCAGCTTCACTGCTTTGAGGTGCCGCCATCTTTCACCTCCGTCCTTTAAGGCTGCAGCTCCGTCAGAAGAATATACCAAGCTTTAGATCTTATTGACGATCTTATTGATCAATGACTCCACACAATCCTGCAGGTTGTTGTTGTGTTTCCGTCCAGCAGGGGGCAGCATCACACAACAACGAGTCAGTTACAGTTTTTAATCTCTTTGGCTCCAGTTTCTGAACCTTAATGTCACTTTTTCAAAACTCAGAGAAACAGAAAAACTGACTGCAGATCATTAAAAACACATTTTTCATTTTTCTCAGTTACTCGGATTCATTTCACACAAAAACAAAGATCTTTAGCTCAATGGACTGAAACACACACACCTCAACGTCACACACACCTCAACGTCACACACACCTCAACGTCACACACACCTCCGTTCCAAACGTGGAGTCTGCTGCTGAAACCTTCGATCAGTTTGAACCAAAATCAATTAATGCTTCAAAATGTCTGAACGGTCTTTTCACACTTTCAGAATAAATCACACTGCAGACGCTGTGGCAAAGGGCTGCTTTTATTTTGAAAGAATCATCTAAATTAGTGTTTCAAACACATGTGTGTGTGTTCAGGGAGAGAAAACATTTTTAAAATCATTTTCATTCCTCATAATCTTGTGGCCTTCATGTCGTCTCGTTTAATCTAAAGTTCATCTGCAGAACAAAACTGTTCGTCGCCGAAGACGAAAATCTGACACGTTGATAAAAACAGACGATAAAGAGTCAAGAAACAAAAACTTCCACATGTTCATAAAACCGTAAATGAGAAAAGAAAGTTTTTACCTGTTGAGGTAAAATTACAACATAAAGAAAAACTGTTGATGTGAGAAAAAACCACAACTTCTCGAATCAACATCAAAACATGAAAACTGACAAGTTTCACATTAAAAAGTCAAAATATTCAAAGAAATGACGTCATAAAAAAGTCTCAGATAATTTAGGTAGAAAAGGCGTTTTATATTATCTAAAATTTTACTTTGATTTCTCCAATTTCTGACTTTGTTTACGTACGACTGCAGCTTGTTTTCGTGTGTTTGAACTTTTCTGTTGAGTCTTTTATTTGCAGTCAAACTGCAGCTGATGAGTCGATAAAAACGCCGTCTGCTCCTTCAACGCGGCGTTTATCGTTTAAGAACGTCAGCATTCAGGATCGAGGTCGGCTTCACATAAAACAAAACTTTGGCTTGAAGTCCTGAACCCGACGGTCAGGAGGTTTCTGCGGTTCAGCCCTTAAAGGTTCACCGATCGATTGACTTGTGACTCAAAACTTTATCGATCGCTGATGAGACGGCGAGGAGCTCGTACCGAAGTTCAGACGCAGGACGATTCGTGAAAAAAGAAAAAAAAAAAAGAAAATAAATAAATAAATTAGAGATTGAAATGTTTTTTTCTTCTAAAAGCAGAAATTAAAATGAAAAGGACGATCAAGTTTTCTCTTCATGGTTTCAGTCGTCTGTAAATTTGGGAACAAAAATTAAAAAAAACACAAAAACACAAAACAAAAACAAACATGGAACGTTCTTTAAGGAAGATGATGAACTGAATTATCGATAAATTGACCCCCAAATTCAACCGGCTGCTTCAAAACATCTGAAACACACAAGTTAACAAAGTGCTGCTGACAGAACCGTCCAATCACAGAGCTCCGGACTCTGTTGCCGGGCGAAAGACGGCAGGCTGAGTCGGTCTTCACAGAACTCACTGATCCGATTCAGTCCTCGATGACACAACAGCTGAGACTCATGGGAAATGTAGGACACAGAGCTACAGATGAACCTGAGGGGAAACATCAAACTTTGCTCCACCTGCTCCACCTGCTCCACCTGCTTCACCTGCTCCACCTGCACCACCTATCAGATGGCTCGTCTGCTGCTGTGTCACCGATGACGTCATCAGCGTTGAGTAAAAAGTAAAACTACGATTGTTGAGAGTGAGTCAGTGTGGGGGCGTTTCCCTCTGAGTGATACAGACAGGTGAGGTCTCACCTGAGCAGCATGCAGTCGTGTTCAAAGCTTCACATGATAAAACTGATCTCAGAGCAGTTTGCAGGCGACACGTGGACACAAACTTCAACAGATTCATGTGAGAAACAACAAACTCTGCCGTCGCTGCTGGATCAGAAACTTCAACACGTTTCCTGCTGATGAACATTCAGGAAAACCTGAAGATGTTTCAAAAATTACTGCTGATCTCATAATAAAATATGTTTTAGCTCGGAGATAAAACCGAACCATGATGACAGAGATTTCAGGACTGAGACACAGATGGAATAATTATGGGATTGATATCAGCTCATTATAAAAACAGATCGCACGAGTAGCTGCTGGAAATAAAGATCAGTTACATTAAATACTGAAATTAGCAGAATCATAACGTAAAGATGTAGTGAAGATTGTAAAACCGCAACATGAAGCTGTGCAACTGCAGGATAAAACTTTCAGTCACAACAAAGAGCTCGTAAAAACAAGAGGAAATTATGGGATGTAAAGCACATGATAATGAAGAAGGTGAACTAAAGAAACGTCACATTTAAGCAGCTCTTCATCACTGCTCTGTTACCTGGAGAGCACACCTGGCTGAAGCTGAACACTGAGCTCCGTTAGCGACCGTTAGCCGCAGGTCATGCTAACATGCTAACATCGCTGTCTGCTAATGTTCTACTGTATGTGATGCATTTGTGGGCGTTCGTAAAAATCTGTGCTTGTTGTTTCGGTCTGAGCTGAATGTCGGCTCCTCGACAGTCAAACTCTGACGAAAAAAACATTTTTCTGATTCTAAAAATCTTTTAAAGACCTCATTCAGTTTTAAGTTGAATCAAACCGGGGCGTCAGCGTTAGCGTCCAGCCTCAGGTGAGTCGAAGGACCTGATCCAGCAGCGAGCAGGTGACAGGAAGTGACCGTGCAGTGACATCACACAGGTGCAAATATAAAGACCCTTTGACTGGACTTCAGACTGACGGTGAGACTCGTGTGGGACAAACTGAGCATGCTCACTGAAACGACTCGCTGAAGGAGGCGGGGCTCTTTGGGTCAGCTGACAGATTTTTTTTTTTAAACCTGATGGAACAAGACCTCTCATTGGTCTGTCTGCATGTAACCATGGCAGCAACTTCAGTCTACTCTCCCTGTCATCCACCTGTGAGGAGGCCCGAGGTGAGGTGGGCGGGGCTTCAGAACTCCACCTTGCAGGCGGGGAAGGTCTCCTCCTGCATGGCGACGGTGCTGTTGCTGCCCAGCACCGTGACGGACAGCTCCCTCTGCCTGTCGTGGGTCTCCTGGTACCACTCGTGCATCGCCAGCGAATCAAACGTGGGGATGAGAGTCACCTGACGGGGGAACAGGTCAGTCACCGTTAGAACTGGATCTGATAACCAGGTTTGATCAGAGATCAGATCACAAGAAGCTTTTTACTGACCGGAACTTCCGGCCAGCTGCTCTTCCCCTCCAGCAGGGCGTCCAGGATGCTCCTCATCGCCACCTCCTTCACCGGGTCGTCTCCACTGACGATGTAATGGGACGAGCGAAGACGTCTGAAAAACTCCACGTCGATGGTGGAGGAGGCGCAGCCGGACGGCAGGTAGGCCAGATCCACGTAGACCGCAGAACCCTCAGAACCGGCAGCTTTGGAAACTGTGAAGAAGTCAGAAGAAAGAGTTTAAACGGAGAACTCGGCTTTCTTTGAGGATCAGCTCCTCAGACGGGACGCACATTTTAGATTTAAAGCACCAAAGAGAAGGTTCCCGAGGAAAAACTCAGGAGGAGCAGCAACGTTGTTTTGTTGCCACCATGTTTGGAAAGGATGAAAGAAACAAAGTGAAAAGGCAGGGGGCGCCGTGGAGCACCTGGCAGTGTAAACCTCGTTTAAAACAACAAACAAGAAGCACTAAAATGAAAAAAAGGTACGAGACAGCACTAACACCCGGACATCTGGACAAAACAGCTCCCAAAGGACGCAGAGTGGATCCAGCATTTTAAACACTGTGCTGTCAAACAAGTTATTATAAAAGAGGCCAAAACAGAAACTCGGGCACCCTGCGGCTCCATCGGAGTCCACGGTTGTTTCGTATTACTCAAGAAAAAACTGTTTTAGGAATTCGACAGGAAACAGAAAACACTTCCTCTGCTGTTTCTATGACATGTTTTGTTTCATGGCTGTTCTGAAGAAAGAAAGAAAGTCGGTACGCGGTTTTACATGACAGTCCTAAACAAACATTGATGTTTTTCGTTTTTCTTGACAAACGTTTTTTAATAAAAATAAACTAATAAGTTTAACAAAGACGTTTAAAGGTGCACAAACACAGATCCGAACCAAACCGCTGTCTGCCTACCTGAGGATGAAGGTTTTGCAGGTCCAACTCTGGAGCCTCCAAGTGAGTTTCTGGAGGACGGCTTCATGTCGAGGCTGGGGGTCATCTTCAGGGACCCTGAGGAGCTGCTGACCTTTGACTTTCCGTTTTGGGGGGCAGAAGTTCCCGAGGTCGCCTTCGGCATCGTACCTGCCGGCTTCTTGGTCTTAGCAGCCGAACTCTTCAGGCTTTTGCCTGAACGGTCGGCCTCTGCCTCCACCATGCAGGCTCCGGGCTGGGGGGGTAACGGGGGCAAATCCTTGATGGGGGCTGGCGGCGGGTCATGGGAGGAAAGCTGCCCCCCCATGTGGGAGTAGTGCTGGCTGGGATGATCTTGTGGAAGACCGGGTGGGAAAAGGCTACAGGACTCATCATCGGAGTCCATATCTGCCGTGATGGAGGGGCACTCCTCTGTGTTGGGGGGGACGTCAGAGTCTGTGGCCGTGGGGAGGGATTCGCTGACCGATGTGGGAGGAGTTTCCTGGCTGTAGGCTGAAGGGCAGTCGCTGCTGCTGTGACCCTGAGAGTGATCGTTGTTGTTGTTGGAGGGGTCCGGTGAGGTGGCGGTGGCGAGGCCGGGGCTGACGTGGTGCTGATGGTTCTCCGGAGTCTTGGGATGCTGAAACTCACATGGTGACACCAAGCAGAGATCGACGTCATGAGGAACGTCTGAGATGAGCTCTGACAACCCGTGGATGTGCTCCTCTGATTCGGCTCCACAGTGGCCTCGGCAGTTTGATCTCGAGTCCAAGTCACTCGCATGTCCGTTTGAGTAGACTCGGTCCCTGACGGGTCCTTTGGGGGACATCGCAGAGGGCGGCAGCATTTGCTCCAAAGAAAAAGACAAGGATTCATCAACTTCTGTAGATTGTGGAGAGCCGACCTCGGCTGGCATGGAGGTCACGGTGGAGGTCACGGTGGAGGAGGAGTCCGGCATGATGTCTCTGAAAGGACTGAGGATCAGAAGACTGGACTGTTTGTCCTGGGGGGACATGGAGTTCTCCAGACCTTCCCTCAGGGAGCTCAGCTCCGACGTTCGGAGGTCTGACGTCTTTGCTTCGGGGTTTTCACAGACGTGATCTGGTCCATTTTTCAAACAGGAGCTGAGATCAAAGTTAACAGTGAGCTCACCCTTCGGCGTCTTGGCGAGAGAGGCGGCGGCCACTTCCTGTTCGGCCTCCATACAGCGAAACTTCTCCGGATTCTCCACAGGTAAAGTCTGGTTGCCGCCGGCCTCGGCTGCAGTCACCTTTGAGTTCTGACCACCGTTCCCGTTGTCATCTTCCAATTTAAGTCTTTCGAGTTCAGTCGTCACATTCTCAGGTGTCAACACCTTGGAGCCTTCGGCCTCCTTCTGGTTTTCTTGTTCCTTTGAACCCGTCTTACCTTTGGTCCCTTTAGTCAAAGTGTCCTTCTTCGAGAGAGTCCCATCTTTCTTTAGAGTCCCACTCTTTCCAGCAGCTTTCCTTTGTTCTGTACTTGCTGTTGATGCTGCACTTGAAGGTCCACTTGCTTTCTTTATTTCCTTAACGACTGGTTTTGCTGTTTTCCTCTCCTCTGCTTTTACATCCTTCTTGCCATCTTTTTTTGGTTCGGGTTTGATGTCCTTCTTTGGTTTTGTGCTTACAGGTTCCTTCTTAACCACTTCTTTCTTTTTCTCTGCGTTTTCTTCCTTCTTAACACCAGCAGCAGGAGCCTTCTCATCCTTTTTCACTTCCCTTTTCTCTTCTTTAGACACATCTTTCTTCAAAACAAGCTTTTCAGCCGGTTTAGGTGGTTTGGATTTCGTATCTGTTTCTTTTACTTTGAGCTTTTCTTCCCCATCCTTCTTTTCTTTAGGAGGAGCATCACTTGTTGCCTTTGGCTTTGTTTTCACCTCCAGTTTTTTGACATCAGTGCGTCCGAGCTTGTCTTTCTGCAAGGCACTGCTGGGTCTCAAGTCCTTCGACTGAGACTTAAGGCTTTCCCGACTCTCCGCTCTTTTCGGTTGTTTCTCAGTTTTGGATGTTTCGAGGTCCTTCAAACACACAACCGGATGTTTCAGAAAATCAAGATGTTTGAGTTTTTCAAGTCCGTCCAGGATCTTGGTCTGTGGTGTGCATCCAGGAAAGAGGACACGGATGATCTTCTCCTGGGGGCTGGAGGGGTGCCACACCAGCAAAGCACAAATGGAAACAAGGCACGGCAGTGGAAGATCTGAGCCCTTTGAATTCGATCCGTCATTTGGCCAAATTTGCATCAAAGCATCGAGGTTTTTACTGCCGCTGACTGGATTCAGAGTGTACAGCTCCAGACAGCCAACTCCCATCTTCTGGAACAAGATAACCGGTTCTATACTGGATCCGTTCGACCGGCTGATCGGTTCAGGTTTGATTGCCAACTTTTGTAGGTGCTGGAGAGTGAGCGCCACCTGGTCGCAGCTCCGCAGCTCGCTGGGATCCACCTGAATGGACTTCAGTCTGTCAGGAGCGTTGAGGAAGACCACCCCGATCTCAGGGGAGATGAGGTTTTTCATCCAGTCCTCGTCACTCTGAGACCCAGCAGACTCTTCGTCCTGCTCAGCCACTTTCCTCAGCAGCAAACTGTTCAGCCCCGGCAGGTTGTCCACTCCGATGTGGGTCAGCAGAACCGAGTCGATCCTGTCCAGATGTCGTACCAGTTTCCAGAAGCAGGAGCGGGAGTCGGAGCCGCCATTCACCAGGACGTTGAAACCGTTAACTGCGAAGAAGGCAGAGTCCCCCCTCCCACCGGGGAAGATGTAGCAACAGGGCCTCGAAAGTTTCAGGAAACCAACGGTGTTCGGCGGCTCCAGGAGGTCAAAGGGCGACTCTGGCTCCAGCGACTCGGACAGGTACTCCGTGAACTCCTGCAGACCCTCCATTTCAGGGAGGATGGAGGGGGGGTTGATCCGGATGTTCATGAAGTCTTGCAGGTTGTGTCCCTCCGACAGAGAGCCCTTCCAGAGGCCGTAGCTCGGACAGCTGAGGGTCAGGTTGGCCTTCGCCGCCCGGTCTGCAGAGCTCAGCATCTCCACAACCTGCCGACACAGAGAGAAACGACAAGACTGAGGACAGAAACTCGTCTGTCTTCACAACAACATGGATTCAGGAGACAGTGGGATGTAAACAAATACAACTGCATCAAACAGTCTTAATGTTTTGATGATTTTCAGAGATTTTGGATAGTTTGCTGCAAGAATCAGCAGCTTGTTGACCAACTGGAGCAAGAACCCCATGAAAGTGAAGGAAATATTGTTTTTTTACACCCAGGCAGTAAATTATAGCGTTAGGAAGCAGTGTGACAAGTGTTTGACAGACTGAAACTCTGAGTTAGTGAGCTGTTTGAACCAAAATCACATGTTGTCACCGTCTTTAACCGTGTGATAAACTTTACTTATCAGCTGTTTCAGTTTGGTTGCTGTTTGTTTGTCTGCAGGGTTACAGAAATCTACTGGCCCTGATTCCCAGGAAACTCTGTGAAACTCTGTGAAAGGCTGCAGGTTTGAACAAAACACAGCTCATTAAACTTTGGATCCATGTCGTGCATGTTCTGATCCGTCTGCTGGTTCAGTCGTCCTCAATGAAAAAACTGTCATGTTTGATAAAACTGCTGTTTCTGATCACAAGCTGCCACCTTAACGACGTTGTTTCAGCTGACACATTTGACATTTGTACATCCAGCAGGTGTTTTTCAGGGTTTAATGCTGTTTATTAACGCTGTGACACATTTCCAGTTCACAGGTTGATAATAAGAGCTGTTGTGTTTCAGCTCAGCAGACACACGGTTATCGTTCATCGCTGAGACGCGTTTCTTACCTCTTCATCAGCAAACATGTGGACGAGGTGGTTGAGAGAGAAGCAGCCTTTCTGCAGCACGATGTCTCCGGTGCCTTCGACACACTGACCGGCCAGAAGCAGCAGCTTGTGTCGGGACGGATCGCAGATCAGCCGCCGGACCTGAACACACACAGGAAACACAGTCAGCTCGCAGACCGCTGAATGCAGGAATCAGTTCATTCTCACGGTGATGAAACAGGACGAAGCCGCCGACGGCTGAAACCTCATTTCCACCTGCTGTTCTCACCTCTGAGCAGACGAAGTCATGAGCTGGATTCACCACAACCAGAACGTCCAGAACGTCTCCGGTGTGCTGCAGAGTCCGCTGGCCTGCAGGGAAACACAACAGGAGACGGACAGAGCGTCAGGAAGCGCAAGCTAGCAGCTGCAGCGAGGCCTCGCACGCAGCTCGCATGTTCCAGCTCTGCTTTAAAGCAGGAGAAACTGGCTGCAGGAGGTGCAGGCCTGAAGTCTGAAGGGAAACTCCGTCAGTCCGTCTGGCTTCAACAGGTGGAGACGCTCCACAGGTTCAGACTGAGCTGCTCGCCGAGTTTCTTCTGACTGAGACACTTTGAACAAACTGCAGCTTCGCTTCATCTCCACTCCGTTTGATTGAACTCAGACAGCTGAAGCTTTGTTTCACTCGCACATTCACACACAACGATGGCTGGGGTTTTCTTCATTAATCACACGAAAAATAACAAAAACATCAACACGAGGCCGACAGGAGCCGTTCATCCTCTGATAAACCAGGTCTGAGATCATTGAGGATTATCTGCACACACACTACAAGTGTTCAGACTCAATCTCTGTACAATGAGTGTGTGTGTGTTTCATCAGCAGAGGGAGCTGTTTCCTTCAGAGATCCCACACAAACACAACACTGAGTTTTTAACGCTGATCAGAGATCAGATTCCTGCAGGAATCCTGAGTTTTGTTCCAGACGCCTTCAGTGACCATCAGACTTCTTAACGTGTCGACATGTAGTTTATTTACAAGAACAAAAGAGGAGCAGAAAAGGAAAACTCGCCCCATCAAAGTCTCTAAGCTTTACCATCATTGCATGTTCACAGACCTGCAGATACTCGGTGAAAGCAGCAGTATTTAAGTATTTAAGTATTTAAGTATTTAAGTGCAGCGCTGCGTTTACTGGCTTTATTTCATGGTTGTAACTTTGCACTCAGTGATTCTGATGAACTCGCTTCATGTTTTGTTTCTTGTCATGATGTGATTTTCTAAACAAACAACCGATCTCAGGGACAAATACTCCATTACATTACAGCTTTAGTTACTTGTTACCCTTCAGATTACAGTTTTCTGTCCAGTTAAAACCTCGTATCTCCAGACGAGTTGATTTGATTGTGACATTAATCATCACTGAAAAATAAAAAACACGCCTCTCAGATAACAGAGAAAACAGCCGACCTTTGACCCAAACAGGAAGAAGGAAGTGGTTCCCATGACGACAGCTGCAGTAAACAGGGTCCTTATCTTCTCACCTGAAGTCTGAGGTCAACAGGTAACAACACGAAGGTGCTCCAGCTTTGGAGAGTCCTGATTGGCTGCTGCAGTCATCATGTCATTAAGAAGCTGTGAGTGTGTGAAGGTGTGTGTGTGTGTGTGTGTGTGTGTGAGCCTGTGTGTGTCTGTGTGTGAGCCTGTGTGTGTGTGTGTGTGTGTGAGTGTGAGTGTGTGTGAGTGTGTCTGCATATGTGTGTGTGTGTGTGTGTATGAGTGTGTGTCTGTGAGTGTGTGTGTGTTTGTGTGTGTGTACTTGTCTCTCTGTGTCTCTCTTGCTGGGCATGTGTGCATGTGTGTGTATGCATGTG
>JAPZDV010000021.1:27812767-27828351 GCA_029814665.1 Acanthurus lineatus | reverse complement strand
ACGCCGCAGCCAGAAACTGATACGAACAGTTTGTGACCTGCCGTGTGTGTGTGTTCAGAGTGTGTGTTCAGAGTGTGTGTGTGTGTGTGTGTGTGTGTGTGTGTGTGTGTGTGTGTGTGTGTGTGAGTGTGTGTGTGTGTGTCCTCACCTGGAACTTGTTCTGACAGGAACGCAGAGTGTCTGGATACGAACAGTTTGAGCTGCTGGTCCAGAACAGAAACGTCCAGATCTACAGGCCAACAGCGCACACCTGAAACACACACACACACACATTAACATTGTTTTTTGATTCATTGCATGAGTTCATGATCATGTCCCATGATGCATCAGTGCTGCAAAGAGCTACACCTGCTTCACCCTGAACACACAGATTTATTTTTAATTTATTGTGTCTGATGTCAGCGATCAGCTTTCCTCTGATTGGTCGATTACAAACATCACACATGTTTCATCACTGAACTGATCAAATCTGTCGGTGTCAAACATGTTGGCTGATCTCTCATCCCATTGGTCCATTAGAGCCAACGGGACCCGACCCCCCCACAAAGATCAAAGCTCTGAAGCTACAAACCAAACGAAGCTGCATCTTCAGTTTCCACTGATGAAACTGGACGTAAACTGGACGTAAACTGGACGTAAACTGGACGTAAACCAGTTCACAGACGGTCCAAACTGGTCAGCACAGAGTGAGACGTCCTCCATGTTCCTGTTATCTCTGTCAGCAAACAGGAAGCTGACGATATTTAGCAACACCACTTCCTCTTGTGTGTCAGAGAAATCAAATCAGCAGGCAGAGAAACAGACCAGCTGAAAACAGGCTGAAACTGAACAGAAAACATCCAGAAACAGGCTGCAAACGGGTCAGAAACAGGCTGCAAACGGGTCAGAAACAGGCTGAGAACGGGTCAGAAACAGGCTGGAAGCCGTGTTTGAACAGCTCTGTTTTCTGCACTCATGATGTGCAGTAAAGAGTTTGAGTTTATCGTGTTCAGTCACAGTGGATTTGTTGTTTCAGCAGTTTGTTGCAGATCTGCAGGAATCACTGAGGTTCTGACGACCCGACGACGAGAACTCGCCCAGAACCTCCAGGTTCCTTCACATTCAACTCTCAGGACCTCTCACCTTCTCCTTCAGCTGAGATCTAAACTTTAAATAAACTCTGCAGATAAACGGACTCGCAGCTTTATCACTTCCTCAGAGGTGAAGTTTAGCAGCTGATCAATCTGATCACTGATCAGAAACTTTGGTCATTGATTCTCTGCAGGGTGAGGAGGGGGTCAGTCCCAGATCACAGGCCCACACACACAGACACATTTACAGCAGAATAAAACCCCTTTGAGAGGAGAAAAGTGGTAATTAATGAAGTTACATTCACACACAAACAGGAAGTGATCCAGCAGGAAGTGAAGGCGAGTTATCAGAGACGATAAAGCAGCAAACTGCAGGACAAACAGCTCAAATCTCAGGACTTTTTTAGTTTCATCCTGCCTCAGACCGTTAACCTACTTTTACAGCGACCACAGAAACACAGCCAAGCTCGAGGAAATTAAAAAACATCCTGTGGATTTTCAAAATAAACGTCTACTCAGCAGGGAGCACTGCTTCAGTTTGTGACGAGTTTCAGACTTTTCTTCTGAAAACTGTGAAGTGCTGGAGTTATTTACGCGAATAAAACCACAGAATTATAGACATTTGTTGATGAAATTTCAGTTATTAAACTCTCAAACAGCCAACTAACACAAAAAATGTCGGCTTTTCACCGAACTACGCAGATGATGGAGCCCAGATACCGAACAGGCGTTTCTGGCTCCGGTTCACGGAACCAAAGTGTTTGTTTTCAGAAAAAATCATTAAAAGCTGAAAGATAAAAACATGAGAGCTCAGACAGGATGTCGCCTCTGAATTTAAACACAAAAGCACAGAAACAGCTGCCGAGCAGCTGCTTCACGTGGCGGCCGAGCACCGGATCCCGTCCAAACGGGTCGGCGGAGGGTGGATACGGTGCCCCCCGCTGTTTGGGTGGGATAAACCGGCACAGAAACAAACATGTCTGGTGTGTAACTTCACAGGTTTGATCATGGCGGACCGAGAGGCCGTGAAATGAGAAGTTGGTTCGGCTAATGAGCCCAGTTAGCTTGAAGTGCTGTTTGTTAGCGTGTTATATTCGTCTTTTTGAGCTTTAAACCGGGTTTAACGGGATATTTTACCCGCTTACGAGGCCACAAGTCACGTAAAACTTTCCACAGATGTTCAGTTCATTCTGCAGAGTCAAACTCTTGTGAGAAACACAGAAAAACCCGCACAAGGAACATTTTTAGCCATCATTGTTGGACGCAGCAGCGGCGACGTCAGCGCTTCTCAGTGAACTTTATTCTGAAGGGCCCCGTGGACTTCCTGCCCAGCAGGCACAGCTCGAGCTCGGTTCTTGTGTTTCTGGTACCAGACAGGCGAACTTTACCGAACTTACCGGAGTCTATCTGCCGCAGCAGACGGTCCAGCAGCCCGGCCGGCTGCAGCGCCCCCACCACCACCAGCACCGAGTAATCTGCCGCCGCGGGCCGGGAGGGGCCGGAGGGACCGGGGGGAAAAGGTCCGGGACCGCCGCCCCGCTCAGTCGCTGCTGCCGCTGCCGCCGCCATCATGGTTTGGACTGTCCACCAATGACGTCAGCCGGACACCGACGCAGCGCCCGGCCCGCTGCTGCGGGGAGGGGGGGGGGGAGCGACCAATCAGGTGAGAGAGGCGCGTTCAGGGGCCGCCACGGAGAAACCGACACCGACACTGCGTTTGATTCCGAGCTCAATAAAAGAAGTAAATTCACACAATCAGCTTTGAAAATTCTGTCGGACTTTTCTGTTTCTGTTTCTTTACCGTTTCCAGTTTGTTCACACGGTTTACTTCTTTATTGTTTCTGTTTAAAACTGGTTTATTTTATTCAGTTACATCCTGTTATGTTAATGTTCCACGATAATAACATCGCAATTATTTTACAACTTGTACTTATTTCTGTTTTTTATTATTTATTTTACCTGCATGTTAATTTAAGTATTTTTGTTTTATTGTAACATAAGCAAGAAACACATGACACATTAAATTCACAAAAGAAACAAAGCAAAAACTGAAACAAACGACAAAAAAGCCCCCACACAACAGCGAGACTCTGAAACACAGAAACCAGGTAACATCGCTGAAATGATCAACATTCGCCATATTTGCCACAAATTTTTGAACATTAAATCAATTTCACCTGATTTATTTTGCAGCATTCTGGCTTTCTGAATGGGTCCCGTTCTCAAAACAGCTGTTTCCCACAGTTGGGGGAGCACCTGAATGTAGCACGGAGCGTCAGCTGCCCCCGTGTCGTCCAACATGGCGGCCCCCTTGCCCGGCAGGTGCGGCTTCTTCGTGGAGAAAAAGAAGCGTTTCTGTAAAATGATCGTCGGCAAAGGAAAGGTGTTCTGCGGAGAGCACGCGACTCAGGTGAGTTCACGGACACCGGCAGCGTGGGAACAGGTGAACACGGAGGTTAAACACCTGAACTCGGGGATGCTGCTCCTCTGGTGCTGCTCAGCTGTGAGGAAAAGTTTGAAAAGCAGGTTTAAAAACAACAACAACCTCAGCTGCTTCAGTTTCTATCAGTAACTTTCAAAACAAAATATGGAGACTGTGAACATTTAAACAGAATCACCATCTGATTTAACATGAAACGTGTTACAGAGCGACAGACAGGCAGACAGACAGACAGGCAGGCAGGCAGGCAGGCAGGCAGGCAGACAGACAGTCAGTCATTCAGTCAGTCAGTCAGTCAGTCACACAGCCGGGGGCCACCAAGGCCCCAGGGCCCTGAACGCCTCCTGAAGTGAATGCACAGATGATGATCTGATCTGAAAAGTCTTGAAGCTTTTTGTTTTTCCCGTCAGTGAATTTCTGTCTGTTTGTTTTGATGAAGTGACATTTTAATAATTTATCAGTAAGAAGTGCCGACTCTGCTGGACGTTTCTAAACTTTCTCAAATTACACGTTTAAACGTGTTAAACCGTTGATGTGTTTCAGTGTGAAGAAGAACCGTCTCAAGTTTTTTGTTTTCTTGTTATTTTGTTTAATTTCATAAACCGAACTTCATTTCAGACGTGTTATTTCTTCTGAGGACGTCACGACCTTCATCATCTCGTTTAGTTTTTCTTGAGGATGCAGCGTCGCTTAAACAAGTGGGACCATGAAATGAATCTTATGTGATCGTAACCTTTTCTCTCACCTGTGCCGCACCTGCTCACGTACCTGAACCGTCCACTCACCTGCTGGCTGCTAACAGGTGAGCTGTGATGTCATGATGTCTGCTTACAACTTCCTGTTTCCTGTTTCAGGAAGAAGGAAACGGCAGCAGGAGGCTCGTGTGTCCTCTGGACCCCAAACAGTGAGTCAGCAATAATCGATCGTATTATTGATCCGGCGTGTTTGATGTGAAACCGTCAGAAAACAGACGACTTCCTGTTTCTGAGTGTTGAGCCTCTGACGCCTGACAGCTTGTGACTCTGTGTGTGTGTGTGTGTGTTTCAGCACCGTGAGCGAAGACAAACTGGAAAAACACCTGAAGAAATGTAACTCCAGAGAGAAGCCCAAACCTGTGAGGACACCCCCACTTTACTCACTTCACCCCCTTTGCCCTCTTTACCCCCTTTACTCCCTGACACCTGCTTACTGCCTCAGTGTGACGCTGCATTCACTGTCTCCACCTGCTGTCAGAACATTAGCAGACGCTGCTGAGTGTGTGTTTGAATCCTTCAGCTGTACCTCATTGCTACAACACACACACACACACACACGCACACACACACACACACACACACAAAAGTATTCACATCCTTCTTGAGTAAAAGTACTGATATCACAGTAAAAATACTCTGTTACAAGTAAAAGTCTTGCTCTAAAAACGCTCCCTCAGGAAAAGCATGTGTGTGTATCAGCAGGTGGCAGGAAATGGAAACACTTGAGAGAGAGTAAAGTAAACCAAACATGTACTCGAGTAAATGTACTTAGTTACTGTTTGTACATTAAGCCCCAGTGTTTGAACCTTTGCAGGTTTATTATGTGGAGAACAAAAACTCTGGATCCGCTGACGGAGACGAGGCGAGTCAGCAGGTAACTTCAGTCAGAAACACTGAACACTTAAATTTCTAACCTGTGGAGGTGAAACTGAAAGGTGCTGCTTGTTCGACAGGTGAGTCTGTGTGAGCACAGCCGCTCGCAGCTGGAGACCCTGCTGGACAAACTGAGAACTGCAGCCAGAGGTCAGTGTGTCACCACCGTCAGTCTGATTGGCTGTGAGACAAGAAGTTAATGTTGCTGTTGTTGCTGTTTTTGTTTTTGTTGATGTTGTTGTTATTGTTGACATTGTTGTTGTTGTTGTTGTTGTTGTTGTTGTTGTTGTTGTTGTTGATGATGATGTTGTTGTTGTTGTTGTTGATGTTCTTGTTGTTGTTGTTGTTGTTGATGTTCTTGTTTTTGTTGTTGTTGTTGTTGATGTTGTTGTTGTTGATGTTTTTGATGATGTTGTTGATGTTGTTGTTGTTGACATTGTTGTTGTTGCTGTGTTTGTTTTTGTTGTTGTTGATGTTGTTGTTGTTGATGTTGATGTTGTTGTTGATGATGTTTTTGTTGTTGTTGTTGTTGTTGTTTTGTTATTTTTGTTGTTTTTGTTGTTGATGTTGTTGTTGTTGTTGCTGCTTTTGTTGACATTGTGGTTGATGTTGTTGTTGTTGTTGTTTTTGTTGATGTTTTTGTTGATGTTTTTGTTGATGTTGTTGTTGTTGATGTTTTTGATGTTGTTGTTGATGTTTTTGTTGATGTTTTTGTTGATGTTTTTGTTGTTGTTGTTGTTGTTGTTGTTGTTGTCGTAGGCCTGCAGTGTGACGTGGAGGACAGCGTTCTGTCTCACCCTGTCATTCAGGAGGAACTCAACAACCCAAAGAACGGAGACTCCGCCAACAAACACCTGAAGCAGCAGGTACATATTTCACACAGCCTGGAGTGGCTCGGGCTTCCTGTGTCGTCACTGTCTAACCGGTCACATGGGTCCAGTCTTCTATCTTAGGTCACCTGGAGGCGCTGGGGCTGCTGGGAAGGGGGCGGTGCTTCGTGGAGTTCGGGGCAGGTCGAGGGAAACTGTCTCATTGGATCCATGAAGCCCTGAAGACCTGCGAGCACCTGAAGGCCAACGAGGACCTGCAGCTGCTGCTTGTGGAGCGCAGCAGCACCCGCTTCAAGGTGACGGACTGCAGCTCCAACACACTGAGACACCTGAGCTCCCAGATCCGAACTCCTCGAGTCCAACATCCCAAAAACTCCCAAACCAGATGTTACACAGCTGCCAAAACATCTTCCTTTCCTTTTAAAAATGTGAATCTGCTTCACACAGTCACTCTAACAGCTTCACTTTTACACCATCGTCTGCAGTTATTTCCAGATCAGGAACCTTTTTCCTGTTCGAATCGCCAGCAGCTCACGTGACGTGTTTCCGGTTTGATGGGTTTGTAAAGCTGCTCTGTTCTGCTCTGTTCCGGTTCAGGTGGACGGGAAACATCAGGATCCTGGAGTTCAGTTTGAGAGGCTGCAGATCGACATCCAACACCTGGATCTCAGTAAGACACCAACATCTGGAGACTCTGATGGTTTAGTTTGGACGATGTGAGTCGTGTGTACTGACGCTGTGGATGTTTCCAGGTAAAGTCCCTCTGCTCACACAGAAGAAGCTGCCATTGGTTGGAGTTGGAAAACACCTGTGTGGAGCCGCGACAGGTGAGAGCAGTCCGCTTCGGTCTCCAGCCCTCTTTGAGCTGCTGGCAGGAAGAGTTGAGTTGTTTGAAACGTGTCGGTCTCCCTGCTTCTGACCTCAGATCTCGCTCTGCGCTGCTTGTTGGACTCTCCACGGCTCTCAGAGGAACCTGAACCGGCCCCAAAACGCCTCAGAACCTCAGAACCAGCTGAGCGGGAACCATCAGATGATCCAGGATCAGCTGATCCAGACTGTAACCCTGGTTCAGACTCCGGTCCTGGAGCGGTGCTGGGCCTGGCGGTGGCGCTGTGCTGCCACCATCGCTGTGAGTGGCAGCACTACGTGGGTCAGCAGTTCTTCCAGCAGCGAGGCCTCGGAGCTGCAGAGTTCTCAGCTTTCTGTCGGATGTCCAGCTGGGCCACATGTGGACTCAGACCGACCAATCAGGAGCAGCCACCTATGGATCCGACCAATCCGAGAGAAGACGATGAAGAGCATGAGCCCGTGGAGGAGAAAGATGCCATGAGCAGGTAAGTACTTGACCTTTGACCCTGTGGAAAGGAAACTCAGTGTGTCTTTGTCTCAGGTTCCCTGTTTGTTTAGTTTTTTTGCTGTCAGATTAAAAACCAGCTCAGATCTTCATCGTGACGTCAAAAAGGTCTGAAACTTCCGAGCTGCTGCTGGGTGACGTTTCCTGGCCTGTTTCCTGTTTGGCTTAAAGTGGAAGTTCATGTGTTCGTGCTGAAGTCAGGAGGTGAAGATTCACCTTCCTTTGATGAAGAGCTGGGACCTGAACGCATCATGTGACATGTGGATGTTTCCTCAGCAGGTTTCTGTCGGCGGATGAACGCGAGCATGTCGGTCGTCTCTGCAAACGTCTGATCGACGGCGGCCGGCTTCACTTTCTGAAGACCAGAGGATTCGACGGCAAACTGAGTCGTTACGTGAACAGTCATGTGACCCTGGAGAACATCTTACTGACCGCCGTCCCCTCGTCTCCGTCCTGAGACACTCACCAATCACACAGCTCATAAAAATCATCACAGACTCCATGTTTGCTGTGAGGTTTGTAAGTTTGTATTAAAGCATTTTCAGTGATCAGCTGCATTCAAACTTTTATTCTAACAACAGAGTGAAAGTTCATGACGAACTGAAACAGCAGCAAATAAAGTTCTTTGAGGTTTTCAGCAGATTTCAGTCTCCAGGAACAAACCAGGAACATGAATGTGCCTGAATAAAAGAGTCTCTAAAGCTCACAGTCCTTTTCTTCTCTCACTGTAAAACCGTCTCTGAACTCGGAGACTGAAAAACCCCCGAAGAAGAAATTCAGTTTGAGTCTGATGAGTCGTCGTTTTGCTCTGAAACATTCAGACAGAAACGTGACAGAAATCAAGTTTCTGCTCCAATAAATGTGTATTATTTCATTTTCATTAAGAAGAAATGTGTAAAAAAATCAACTAGGAGATGCTTTTGTTATAATTATTGTTGTTGTTATTATTATTAATGTTATTATTATTATTAATGTTGTAATTATTCCTGTTAATACATGCTAGTAAAGTAACCTGGTGGTTGTTTCAGTATTCTGACGGCTGTAAGTGAAACCTCTTCTTGGTCACGAAGGCCACATGATAAACCTTTGGGGTCATAAGATGATGAACTTGGAAAATCTTCTGTGAACTTTGCACATTTTTGTGAAACCCTGGATCATTTTTGTCAGATGCTCAAAGCTTTCAGATGACTTCAGATCTCGTCACTGCTGCTTCGCTCTGAGACGTCACAGGTTCAAAAACCAAGAGAAATAATTTGACATGATTGGAATTTGTTACAAATAAAACACAAAATATGCTCTAATGAGTCTTTTATCATTTAAAAACTTGAGTTTCACAGCTGCAGTTTGGGGTCCAGATCAGGCTGAGTCGGACTGAGGACGACCGACCCGGCAGGAACCTGAACCAAGAGCAGACGGGCTCACGGTTAAAGAGCTGTATGATGTCATCTGTGGCCTGATGATGTCACAGTGATGTTTTCCCACTACAACACATGTCTAACATACAATCTGTGTTACTAACTGGTGGCTCCAATGAAAGAAGCAATCCAGGTGCATCATGGGAAAGTAGGATCCAGTGGTTTTGGAGTGAAAGTCAGAATATCTGGAAGTTTGCTGCTCAGATTTAATCTCAGCAACATCAACTGAATGAAGAAGCAGGACAATTCATGACTTTAAGGCTTCGTATCAGGACAGAATTTACATAAATCTCTCATGTCTCATGTCTAAATCTCATCTCTAATGTTTGACAATGTTACCAAATCTGTTTTGCATAAAGTTTTCTATTGTCACGTTAGTTCTTTTTGTTGTTAGAACTGAATCAGTGTTATAAGATGCATGAGATGAAAGTTTCACACTGAACTTAGGGAAAGAGTTAATGCAGTCGTTAAAGCGGCTGTGGTTCAGTTTTTAATGTTAAAGTATAATTGCAACAGTTCAAGTTCAAAATAAGGACCGGACCGGTTACAGACCAAAACATCAGGCTCGTTTCTTTGAATCAGCGGTGAAGTAAACTTAGTTTATGTGCAGCAGGTCCAGTAAAGTGAGGACTCAGTGGGAGATGAAGGTGTTAGGCAGCAGTCTGTTAGTTTTCAGCTCCAGTAGAGTCATGATACTAACGGCTGACACGGTGCAGGTTCAACGCAGCGTGAGCTCTCTTTCTGGACTCCTGGATGTACATCTGCATGAACTCTCGTCCAAACATCTCTCTGTCTTCTTCATCATCACCGTCATCATCTTCAGCTTTTTTCTCTCTGCTCGGCAGCGTCACATCCAGAGTCAGTGGGTTGTCCCGGAAATTCACAAACCTGCAGAAACACGAAAATCTGATCTGTCTGAGAAACAACTGCAGGTTTGTTTTTTTAATATCAAAATTACATTCAGTGGGTGGACAGAATGACTGAGGTTGGACAGACTGACCTGAGGTTGGACATACTGACCTGAAGTTGGACAGACTGGCCTGCGGTTGGACAGACTGACCTGCAGTTGGACAGACTGACCTGAGGTTGGACAGACTGGCCTGCGGTTGGACAGACTGACTGAGGTTGGACAGACTGACCTTTGGTTGGACAGACTGACCTGAGGATGGACAGACTGACCTTGTTTTGGACAGACTGACCTGAGGATGGACAGACCGGCCTGCGGTTGGACAGACTGGTCTGTAGTTGGACAGACTGGCCTGAGGTTGGACAGACTGACTGAGGTTGGACAGACAGTCAGTCAGTCAGACAGGCAGACAGACAGACGGTGAGTTCAGGGGCTCTGATGTACAGTCTGAACTGTGTGTTCTCTCTCCTCACGCTCCTTTGAACTCTGTCGTCGTTTCACAGCTGATCACATTTTTACTCGGCAGAATGAAGGAGTACCACAGTGTGAAAGTAATCTGTTACATGTGAGAGAAAGTTACTCACCCCACTTGTTTCCGACTAGAACGGGACAGGCGGCGTGTCTCGTCCGATAGTCTCCTTCTCCACTGGGGTACAAGTTGTACCAGAACACCGCCGTCCCCTGGTGACACACAGCAGCTCCATCAGCCCACTGATCAATACCTTTATCAGTTATTGATAACCTGCTGCAAACATCCTGATTCAAGCAAAGATACATTTCTCTCTGGTTGAGGCGAAAGATTTAAAACTGTGATCACACAGGCTGAAATTTATCACATTTCCTTTTCCTGTTGGGATCTGAAGCGAGCGTCACCTTTTTAGGCCGAACAGAAGCTCCCACGTCAGTGAAGACGGTGGCGCCCCCTGCCTGCACGTCGCTCATCTGCAGCATGGAGGAGGACACAGGTTAGCAGCTTCAGCAGAGAGACTTCAATAAGAAAAGCAGAAGAAGAAGAGAGACGTTTACTGACGTAGAGCAGCCAGGTGGCGATTCTGTTTCCTGTCCCCAACTCCTCGAAAGCATCTGGTTCATCTTTCTGAAAACACACGACGCACAAACAGGAAGTGAACAAAAACAGGAAGTGAACAAAAACAGGAAGTGAACATGAGCCAGCTGTTTTACTCTGAGTGATGTTGAAAAGTGAATTGAGCAGAGAATCAATAATTAAAATCTCACTAAACGTAACTGATCAGTCAGTTTAGTCTTTTTTAGTGCAAACTTATCAAACTTTTCAACAAAAATCTCAAAGATTAAATTAATTACTTAGATTAACAAAAAAAAACCCAAAAAACAAAAATTCTTTAATTTAATTTCTGACATTTGTCAGTTTTTCTTGAAAAATGACTTTGAAAAAAACATAAAATCTAAATAACTGCAATGAATTTTTTGGTGATGCAATTCCAAACAAAGTGATTTTCCTTTCAGCTTCAGATATTTTGTCAGTCTCCAGATTTAGATTTTATAAGATCTTATAAGATCTTTCATTACTTTGGATGTAAAAGTCTTCCTTTGCAAAGTAACTAGTAACTAAATCTGTCAGATTAATGTAAAGATGTTAAAAGTATAACATTTTTCTCTTAGATAAAGTGAAGCAGAAGCTGAAAATGTCGAGGAAACTGATGCTCTTGTTGCTAAATTGGGTTCCAGATTATTCAGCAGCACAATGATGATGTCACAGTCACATGTTCAACCATCATGTGGGGGGGGGGTGCGAAGCTGTCCACATACTTTTGGCCACATGTTTAACAGATTCAGCTCATTTCAGATAAACGTTCCTCCGACCGAAACGTGAAGTTTAACAGGTTTACTTACCCGCCCAAAGTCAAAGTGAGGCTCATACTGTCCGCCAACGCCGTAGTTTGCCACCTGCACACACACACACACACACACACAAACACACACACACACACACACACACACACCTAGAGATTACATTTATATCTCATCATATTTTAACAGCAAACTTGTTTTCACATTTCGCTCAGTTTGCATGTTATCAGGAAGCTGCATGTTCCTGTATTCATGGTTCAGATTGTGTGAGAGGAAAAACAGCCCGTCTGCTGCTCTGTGAACTCGAGGACGTGAGCAGGTGAGTTTTACCTGCAGGTCCTCGGCCGTGGTGACGTCCAGGCCCGTGAGGTCCTCGATCCTCTGGTTGATCCGGTCCACCACGGGATGTTCGAAGGCTCCGAGCCACGCGCTGAGAGAGGAGAGAGGACTCACTGAGTCTGAACACTCAGCAGGAAGAGGAAGTGATGGTGAGGAGTTAATGAGCAGGACGGAAGGAAACAGAGCGAGATGCAGAGGAACGACTGATGTTACAGAAGACGACAAACTGAACATGATGGAGGGAGGATTGTTAGAACGACCGATGGATCAGAGCGACGGAGCTTCAGACAGACTGAGTGTTTCCATGACGGTGTGTTATTCACCATCTATTCACTACAAACCAGACCTGCAGGTGTGTGACAACAAAAACAGCTGCGACTGAGACAAAGGTGACGACTACAGATCATCCTTCCTGCTCAAAGATCCTCGGACCGCCTGCTGACGCTCAGCTCTTACCTCTTGGAGACTCTGTAATGCGCCGTGGTCAGTTTGCCCGTCTGAGGGTCATGAACCGTCGCACGTCTGAGCTAGCTCACCAATCACATTATATTAACACAGACAGACAGACAGACAGGGAGAGAGAGAGACAGACAGGGAGAGAGAGAGACAGACAGGGAGAGAGAGGGAGACAGGGAGAGAGACAGACAGGGAGAGAGACAGACAGAGAGAGAGAGGGAGACAGGGAGAGAGGGAGACAGGGAGAGAGAGAGAGCGAGACAGACAGAGAGACAGACAGAGAGACAGACAGGGAGAGAGAGTCACTAGGAGACACAGACGCTGCATTCTTGGAGGCAGCAGGAGCTTCAGGACAGAAAGTTCAGGTTCTGCATGAACGTTTGAATCATCGGCCTGATGAACGAAGCTGCTGACGGAGGTTTGAACTCCACCTGTGGAAATAGCCTATGGGCGGAGCTAACAGGCAGCATGTGGGCGGAGCTAACAGGCAGCCTGTGGGCGGAGCTAACAGGTAGCTCTCCACCGACACATCCACCTTTAACTACTCTGTACTCGGTCAGCAGAAACACATGACAAAGTATGTTTTTACTGCAAAGTAACTAATACTGTCAGATAAAGGTACAGTACTTCCCTCTGTAGCAGAGAAGTAATGCAGAGTATTGAAATACTCAAGTTAAGTACAACAAACTGTGCTGCTCCTGAGTAAATGTACTCAGTTACTTTCCCCTCATTACTTCCCATCCTGGTCCAGCAGATGTGAAGCTGTCTGACCTGTTTGTCTCCTGCTGCCTCTCGAGTCAAAGTCACAGAGAAACGAGAGTCACAGAGAACTCTGACTCTCTTTTCCTTCCACAGCAGCAGCTCTGATCCCGGCAGGAGCAGGAAGTCTGCAGACGCTCCACACTTCTTTATCTGTGTGTTCGTCTTCTGCTGGATGTGAACTCAAGCGTCCTTCAGCCTGATGAAACGTTTCTCCAGATAAGAAACAGGATAACAGAAGATTCAGTCTGTTTCTGCTTCCAGACTGATTACTTTTCTGTTCCATCATTAAAGTTACAAACTTCTGGGTTTTGATCTTCTGATCAAACAAAATGTTCAAAGTCACTTTGGATTCAGAAACTGTGAGCGACAACTTTAAGGGAATTTTTCAGTCGAAAGCATCGATGTGCTCGACAGAAAAATAACTGAACAACTGACACTGAAAACAGTCTTTACAGTTACAGTTACAGTTACAATTACAGTTACATGTAATTAAGATAATCTGCATCAAAAACAGTGTTGGAGGAGTAATCAGACTGTTTTCTCTCAGAATAAAACTTCCTGAAACAGGAAGTCGGGAACGATGAACCCAAAGTGACGCCTTCAGGTGAAGTACGAGTACTTTAAAGTTGTACTTGATTACAGAATTAGATGAGAGTACTTTTCATCACTCGTCTCTGCTGTCAGGTGTGTCAGGTGTATTTTTCTGCTCTTGCCAGGACAGGAGGGAGGGGGGGGGGACACAGAGCGGGGGAGCAGGGGGTGAGGCGGCGGCGGCGGCTGGCGTCCCCCCTGCTCGGCTCTTACCTCTTGCTGATGCGGTAGTGGGCCGTCTCCAGCACACCGGTTACGGGGTTGGAGATGGTGGCTCGCCGCAGCTGTGGAGCCAATTGGCCGACAGTTACAGGGAGACACACAGCGACCCCCTGACGCCCCCCCTCGCTCGCTAACACTGACACGAGGGTGCGTTTCATATCCTCACCACAACACACCGGAGTGACACTGAAATACTGCGATCAGCGGTGGAACGAGAAGCACCGAACACTCCGCTGCGAGTTTAAACGTTTGTTTCAGAGTGCAGCAGTACTCTCAGCTTCATGTAGTGGATTACTTTTAAACAGTCTGCGAGTTAAGTCCAGTGGTTTCTAACCTGGGGGGTCGAGCCCCTTGTGAAATATTGGATCATTTTACCTTTTTGGGCAAAAACTATTGCAGATGTTTGGAGGAAATGTGTCAGAAATCCAAATGTTTACTGAATTCATTTTGGTAAAACAGTTAAAATCCTCAAAAGTTTGGACCCACTGTCATTTTCTGCTGTTTCAAATGAAGAAAAAAGAAATATTTTAAACTTTCAGACTTGAATCAACTCTAAAATACTCACATTAAGTATAAATAACCTTAACTTGAGTACTTCCACCAGTGTTCACAGTATTTCAGCTGCATATTTTACTTCCATGTGTTAATGTTTTACAGCAGCACTGCAGCAGAAAACAGATGTGACTCTGTGCTGATGCTGCGTTCACGGACGGGATCCTGAACGCATCATGACAACAGGTGAACATGAAGGAGGTGCTGAGTTTGGATCAGAAAACTAGAAAAACTCGAGTATCTGAGTGAAGAAGTCCAGCTGACTGAGCATCATGCTGTTCTGCTGCAGTGCTGCCTGAACACACACACACACTCACACACACACACACACACACACACTCACACACACACACTCACACACACTCACACACACACACGCACAACACAGGACACACACAGTGTAAGCATGCTAAAGAGCTAAATGCTACATGTTAGCCATTAGCAAGTTAGCAAGTTAGCACGTGTAGCTTGTTCAAAGAAGCCTGTGGTTTTTATTTAAACAAAGTTTCTGTCTAAAAATCATCTTTTCTCTCCAGAAACTCGCTCGGTGAATATTTGAGGTCTATAACTGTGAATGAACTTTGACCTTTGACGAACCTCCACAGGCAGCGTTGAGCAGCGGTGGCTTGGCGCTGAGACTCACCCTGGGTTTGGCCAGCTCCTTCACCTTCTCCATCTCCTTGTCAGACACGATGTCGTGGTATCGGACGATGCGAGGCCGGTCCCACTCGTCCTCCTGCTTCACCGGACCGATCACGTATTTGGGGTGTCGGTTGTTGTCGTAGTAACGGCAGTAGAGGCGGCTCTGCCTGCGGGGGGTCTGACAGAACGACGGACGAGCTGAGACTCTGATGGTTTCCGGCTGATGTGTGTGTGTCAGTGTTTCTCTCTGCTCACCATCCTGATGCCTTCGCCACGACACAGCTCCTCGTACTTCTTCCTCTCTGGCAGGTAATCGTCATGGCGACCTTTCCTCCGCTTCCTCTCAGCCTCCTCCTCCTCGCTCTCCTCCACCTTCTTCTGCTTCGCCACCTGATATTCGAAGTACTTGAGGTTCCCATTGGCTCGCTGGTGCGTCGGGTCTAAACAGGCAGAAAAACAGTCTTTCACAGCTGTTCTGTGTGTGTGTGTGTGTGTGTGTGTTTGAAATAGATGGAAAAACAGCAGGAGTTTGGCTTTAAGGAACAT
>JAPZDV010000021.1:27799190-27812667 GCA_029814665.1 Acanthurus lineatus | reverse complement strand
TGACCTTGTGTTGGACAGACTGACCTGAGGTTGGACAGACTGGCCTGATGTTGGACAGACTGGCCTGATGTTGGACAGACTGGCCTGAGGTTGGACAGACTGACATGGTTTCAGACAGACTGACTGAGGTTGGACTGACTGACCTGAGGTTGGACAGACTGACTGAGGTTGGACAGACTGACTGAGGTTGGACAGACTGACCTGAGGATGGACAGACTGGCCTGAGGTTGGACAGACTGACCTGAGGTTGGACATGTCCTCCATCAGCGAGGGGATGTCTTTCAGTCTGTTGCTGCTGAGGACCAGAGTGTCCAGACTTGCCATCCTGCTGATGTTATCTGGGAGCGTCTCCAGTTCGTTCCTCTGCAGCCACAGAGTGTGCAGCTTCTCCATCCTGAGGACAAACGTATCTCAGTACCTTTTGGCTAATGGCAGAATGAGGGCGGGGCTCAGGTGATTCTTCATACCTGTGTATGTCTTCAGGTAAGTGCTGCAGTTGATTTCCTCCCATGTCGAGCCACTCGAGCTCCGGCAGTCCAACCACACAGTCCGGCATGCAGGTGAAGTCGTTCATGGACAGATCCAGATGCTGCAGCTTCTTCAGGTTCCTCAGCTGATGGACCGAGGACAGAACAGACCTCAGATCAGAAGTCTCAGTACAGAAGGTTCAGGTTTCAGCCCATAACTGATCTGAGAGTTGGTTTAAATTCATAGTTGAAAGGCGCCTGAGTCATCAATTACTGCCTGAACTGGTTTAAGTCATTGCTTGAACCATAAACAGACTCTGGATCTTATTAGGTTTTAGATTCAGTGGAGAACTGGGTTCAGACCTGGTCTGGAAGCTGATGCATGTGGTTCATGTTTGTGTTGAAAACTTTGTGTAAAGTTTGTTCAGGTTTGTGTTTCACCAGGTCGCCTTAGTCTGGTTCAGATATCTGATTGGATTCTGGTTATGGTCTGACTTCAGACCTGGTGTGGAAGCGGTCCGAGGTTGTGGTCAGTACCTGGTCTGGTAGGTGGTTTAGGTCGCGGTTCATGGCCAGCTCTAGTCTTTCCAGACTCTCACAGCAGCTCAGTTCCTCAGGAACAAACTGGATCCTGTTGTAGCTCAGCAGAAGCTCCCTGAGCCGAGTCAGTTTCCCTGAGACCAGAACCAGGACACCAGGAGACTCAGCATAACAAAGGATTTGAAATATTCTCCATTTGACTCCAAACAACAATAAAAGTATTTTTTATTTTTTCACAATGTACTGACCAATTTGTTTAGGGATCTCGGTGATCCCGTTACGGGACAGATCGATGACTAAAAGGTTTTGGAAACTGGAGATGAAGTGAGGGATCTTCTGCAGTCCAGTCCGGTGAATCTGCCACTCCTGGACCTGACTGAGCTGGACCAGACAACCAGGCAATGTCTGTTGGAGGGAGGGGGTCCAAGAAAACAGAAAAGACCATCACAGAGTCACATGAAAGAATCACATGACAAAAGGTTACAGCGATCCCAGTGGCCAGCTCAGGTGAATCCACCTGCACAGGTGCACCTGTTACCTTCCACTCCTCCTGTTCGATTCGCAGGACGAGGCGTCCATCTTCAGTCTGCAGCTTCTGTTTGAGTCGAGCCAGAGCCGCCCGGTCCTCCCAGACACCCAGAGTCAGTCTGAACCAGGAACACAAACCACATGAAACATCACAGAACAAACACCTGGACTCCGTCTGAGCCGGAGAACCAGCAAGAACTCAGCTCTCTGTCAGGTCAGACTCGTCCGACTCACATGGCTGCTCCTGACTCTCACTGAATCCAAACTTCATAACGGAGACGTGGTCTTCAGTGTCGGGGGGTAACGTGATACAAAACTAATGCATTACTGTAACATGTTACTACAGAAATACCGGTAATATTACTACAGTTACTGTGTCCACCTGGGATCATGAATGTTTTTTCAAGAGTTTATCAAAAAAACATTCCCTCTGCCGGTGCGACAGAGAAAATCCCCTGAAGAAGAAACTATTCGACGGAACAGAATCAGACTCTACGTCGTCTAAGTGGACAGTGAGTTTAGAAAAAGAGATCTGGTGTCTCGTCACGTGAAGGTTTGGCTGTTTATTTATAACATGAAGCGGTAACTGTTGCTTGAAAATGCAAGAGAGCCTTCATTAGGCTTCACGATGCTGCCCCCCACTGGCTTTATAAGGAACTGCAGTTACCTTGAACTAGAGTGCTCCGATTGTTCGCATGTAAGAATTTTACAAGCTTTCATTTTTTAATGCCCACACCCACTTCTGTGGTCATTTTGGTGAAGGTAACGCAAAGATAATCTATTACTTTTCACAGACAGTAATATTTTAAAGTAACTGTTTGTTTTCAAGTGAAAGTAAGAAGTAATATCTAAGAAATTACATTTTGGAATTAACTCTCCCAACACTGGTGGTTTAAAGTCCTACATGTGGCATCTTGGTCGGTTGTGTTTGACCGGTTTGGTTGGAAACCATCAGAATGAGTCGCAGGTGATAAAAAACTGCAGCAGAAATTCTAACACTCACTTCCTGTAGTTTTAACCAATAGAATGAGTTCTGTGGAGGTGGAGTCTGACCTGCTGGTGGCTCCGCCCCTCGCCGTTCTCTTCCTCTGCTCCTCCTCCTCCTTCTGCTCCTCCTGGATCCTCCGAATCCTCGTCTCCCACAGGGCTTTGATGGAGCTCACCGAGCTGCATGCTACCACACCCACCATGATGACCACTTCCTGTCAACTCTGTGATGTCACAGCGCACAGGTGTACAGGTAGGATGACCTCTGACCTCCGACCTGCAACCACATCCTCCTTCTGACCATCCTGTGATACGAGTAATTAGGTGAAGTCATTAAATTAACCCATTACAGCAAAAAGACATTTGAGTTCCAGAGTCCAGATGTGTAAAGCTGCCCTCTGATTGGCTAAACCCTGATGTTCCCATAGCAACCCAGTTTACATGAATGAGTCCGTTAAACTCCGTCTTGAGGGATCGTGAGGAGACGGCTGAGTCGAGCACTGAGGCTGCGATTCTGTCTGAGGTAAAACATTTCGATCCTCAGAAAACTGAACTCATGAAACTTGTTTTTAATAATAAAAAATGTTTCCTCAAAGATTCGGACAACATGAACGCAGTTTTTCCCTCTGATTTCTCACAAACGTCCAACACTTTTACAAAGATTTAAGTATTTTTTTGAGTATTATTTTAAGTAGCAGCTCTGAGTTCAGACACATTTCTACCTTCTTCTTCTTTAGTTTCAGGGTTTGTGGTCTGAGTTTGTCCTCTGACTGCAGACCAGCAACAGCTGAACACACAGAGACGTCGCTGAGGCCTGAAACTAAAGTTTGGCTGCAGTTCAGTCCCGGTACAGCTGTGCTGGAGTCGCAGTACCTGTGAAGTGCAGCTGTTGTACTCAGTCGTAACGTTCGTACCGTTCGTAGTGTCGCAGTGTGTCAGTTCTCACCTTGTGGCAGCGCAGCAGTCCTCCATGCTGCGTCCCTTCAGCTGAAATCTGACCTCAGACCTGCTGAGTAAATTTAGTCTGCAGGTCACATGACCCCCCCACACACAATACACAGTCACATGACCCTGGTCCCATATTTAGCTGCTGGTGCAGGCAGCCTTCAAGGCCGCGCTGTGATGTCAGATAACTCAGCTCCTTCCTGTCTGAACGTTCAGGTTCATTTGACAGAAACCAGTTCAGATCAGATGTTTCTTTAAAGACAGTAAGTTTGCAGACTTTTAAAAAACCTTTGGGGCAGCAGCCGAGGCACTGAGGCCTGATGGGAGCTGGAGTTCTGTCTGAGGGAGAAACACCACGTCGACCGTCTGACCACCACGAGCTGCAGCTCCGCAAATCACCACGAACCTTCAGTCCTCAGTGTCATTCATCTGCAGTCCAGTAGATGGCAGTGAAGTTCAATCCACAGAAAGCAACTGCTGAGGGCCTCAGTGCTGCTTCTCAGGTGACAGGTACAGTCTTCTTCTGTGGTGATTACCGATGTAGCTGCTCCTCATACATACAGCCATCACACAGCAGCTACAACCAAAACTACAACTAAAACTCCAGCGACTGTGAGTCTGTTTGTCCTCAGAGCTGCTACACCAACAACGCAGATCATGAGATTCATTCAAATGTGCAACAACAAGCATGAAACTTCACACGGAAACAGGCTGAACTGAGCGTGTGCACTCCTTCGCAGCGGCGATCCGGCCCTGCACGTCCAATCACTCATCTCAGACTTTATTTACCAACCGGACGGGGCTCACGTCCACGTCGGTCCAGACTTCATATCTGCAGCATCAGAGTTTAGTGTGGAAAACAGAGTTGAACATGTTAAACGTGTGAGCGGATCATGAACTGCTCCGCCGCTGCGAGGAAATTTCATACGACAGTAATCAAAAGTTTGTGCACTTCAACTTTATTCAAAGTTTTCACCAGGGTTCAGATCAAATGTCGAATCAGTTCAAAGACTGACGTCCATGTTCCCAAAGTTACAAAAGCCAAAGTTTTTTTTCACCTCCACATTTAGTTTGTCACCAAAAACAGAAACACAAAGCAGGAAAAGTTCTTTTAACACGTGAGACAAACATCAGCCGACATGTGCTCATTACCCAGCAGCCACCAGGACGCCTGAAACAAAGACAGTTTAATAAAGTTTAAGTGGAAGAAAAACAGCTGATCAGCATCATGTTAGCGTCTGATGAAGACCTGATCCCGAATCTGAGGAGAGAACGAGGATCAGACAGTCTGACCTCCTTCTCTCAGCAACCAGACTCCAGTCAAAATTCAGCCAATTTAACGGACGCTGGTCCAAGTCGGTTCTGAGCCGGCAGAGATCCAGTTAAAGATGATTCACACGGGTTAGTTCAACTACAGGCTGATCATTGATCCTCAGCTTGTTTCAACATAGGGGTCGGTCACTGATTCCCCACAAAAACACAGAGATTAACGATTAAAAATGATTTTCTGATCCTCGTCTGTCCGACAGAGAAAAACTTTTTAATTCATGTTGATTCGGTTCTTCACTGTTTCTACTTGTAACAAACGGCTGCTGACTTCAGGTGCGACCGAGGCTTCAGACCAGCAGAGTCTGGACCAATCAGGATGAGCTCACCTCTGTCACATGACCCTGGTCACCTGACTCAGTTACTTTATGTGATGCAGTTAGTTACTCAAATAGTTAGTGTTACTGTTAGTGTTGCTGATGTTTCGGCTGAAGCTCGGCGTCTCTGCGGCCGACTCGTCAGCTGATTCACACGTCAGAGTTTCAGCTCAGATTTAATCGGAATCTGATTGGAGCAGCTGGTCACATGACCTCAGGTTTCCCGCGGCATCGACAGCTTTCAGAGGTTTTTGTTGAGAGGAATCGATCGCTGATGGAAACTAGTGATTATTGACGGTTGATCAGTTTTCAGACACAGAAACATCATGTGAAACTGTTTGTGTTCAAATCTGCAGTCAAACTGTTTAAACCTCAAAACCAAACTAACTAACCAACTAACTAACTAACTAACTAACTAACCCCAACCTCCACCCTTGTGTGTGTGCGTGTGTGTGTGTGTTATTGGTTGTCATGGAAACCACATGATTGACAGGCAGACCCCCCCTCCTCCTCTCGGCGTCTTGCTCAAAGGCAACAAGGAAGTAACAGGAAGTGAACAGGAAGGCCTCGACCGGAGAGAGGAAGCGCGGCGGCGGGGGAGGAGTGAAGGTCTGTTAGTGTGGCGTCTCGCTGCTCCCGGGGCTGATGGGAAACATTCCTCTCCTGGTTATTTGAGGTCCAGCACCATGCTGGCCGGGCTCTCCAGGTACTCCTTCCACAGGTTGGAGAAGCGACACATGGTGGCTCCATCGATGATGCGATGATCCGCCGACCAGCTGATGTTCATGATGTGAGCTCGCACCACCTGACCGCCGGCGTCGAAGCGAGGGAGAATCTGACAGACAAACACGAGACGATGATGAACTGTGACTTTAATTTGTCTCATTTCTTTGGACTTCTGATGGAAGTCCATCAGATCTGCTCAGCGTTTGAAAAACACAGCAGAGGAAACGTGATGGAAGCATCATGTTGTGATTGTCATGATGTTCCAGGTGCCTGGAAAAGTTTGGACCCACCTGGATTTTTCCCAGAGCTCCGATGGCGACCTCAGGAGGAAGGATGACCGGCTTGGCGTACGTCCCTCCGATCTGGTTTCAGTCAGAAACAACAAACAGAGTCATGTCAGTCCAGATGTGCCAGATGTGCAGCGTCACACTGCAGGATCTGCTGCTGGGCGGCGCTTGGACTCACGGATCCGATGTTGGACAGCGTGAAGGTTCCTCCGCTGAGGTCGGCCGTCCCCAGCTGACCCGCCGCTCCGAGCGCCTGCAGACGGTTCAGCTCCTGAGCGATGTCGAACACGCTGAGCAGCTGGACGTTCTTCACGTTGGGGACCAGCAGACCCTGACTGGTGTCCATGGCCAAGCCGATGTTATGAGACGCCTGAGGAGACGGACACACATCTGTCAGCACCAGCAGCACATCTGGCCTGCAGCAGCACATCTGTCAGCACCAGCAGCACATCTGGCCTGCAGCAGCTCTGTGACTCTCACAGCTGCTCAGACCAAAACAGCAACCGAGTGCAGCACTTTACATCAAAAATACAGCAAATTCAACCACAAACTCTTTTTGTTTCAAAAGTTCTCTGGTGGTTTCACGTATTAAGACTTTTGATAATTAAAGCCTCAGGAAGCTTTGGTCGGGACCTCGCTCCCCAGCCCGTCGGGTCACAGCGTGCAGTGAAATGTGGACAAAAAAAACACATTTTGAAGGGTTTTAGAGTCATTTTTTAGAAAAAAAATAAGAGCTTTTAAAAATTATCCTCACAAATGTCTGCCTGGATTTCAGCTTGTAGAATCAAAACTGTTCACGAAATGAAAAAGTTAATCAGTCAATCAACTTTTCATCGGCAGGATGTCTGAAGTCATTTATTAGCGTTTGAAGCTGACGATTGTGACAAAAAATAGCAAATTTTTGAAGCCGAATTCGGGCTGAAATCTTATTTTGAAATGCAATTGTGGACTTCCTGTTGGATTTTGGTCAGGGTGTCAGCTGGTGATTTGGTTTGATCTCTCTAAAGCTTTCCTACAGGCCACAGTGGCTGTTTTAGTTTGCCTAGGTGGCGCTAGAGAGCACATTTTTGCACTTTAGGGGTTAAATTTCACATTTGATGAAAGTTTTCACCAGACCTGACGTGAGGTGTTTAAGCCTGTTTAGGGGTCAAAGTTCAGCTTAAAGTGGCATTATAATAATAATAAGCAGAAAAGGAAAAGGTACAACTACAATCTGGTCTTTGCCCCCCCCCAGTCAAGACTCTCGCTGTTTCTCTCTGAACAGCAGAGAGACACCAGAGAAGAAGAGGCAGACTCGTTCTCACCTTGTACGTGATGTTCTGGCAGCTTTCGTCCAATGAGGCGTTGAGGATTGGAAAGTGCAGGAGGCCGAGGGAGGCAGCCTGGGCCAATGAGAGCGCAGCATTAGTATCAACAGTAAACATTTAACCAATCAGCAGCTACGTGAACGTTCCCATCAGCCCTGCAGTCAGACCTTGATGAAGAAGGGCATGAAGCTGAGCACGACGCCGCGAGCGGCGGCGATGGGTTTGAGTTCGGCTCTCAGAGACACCAAACGACTCAGGTCCACCTCGTCACAGTAACCGAAGTGAGGAATCTTCAGCGCCGCCGTCATCGTCTTCACCATGGCTTTGTGGAAGCCTGAAGACAAGAAGAAGAGCGACAGAGAGGCATGACGACCCGACAGGACGGAGTCTTTAATCCAGTTCAGCTGCATTCACACTGTTTCTGTCTGATGTGACGGAAAGGAAACTTCTTCTTCTCTGGTCCAGAAACCAGCCGGACTGCTGAAACAAACTCTGACCTTTGAGGGGCTCGCTGACGTCCTTGCCGCTGAACACAGGTTTGGGTGTTGCAGGTGGAGGTCTGACGGCTGCCGGAGTGCTCGCAGGCCTGGCAGCAGCAGCAGCAGCAGGGGGCGGGGCCGGAGGCGGAGTCTGGATCTCCTGGAACGGGGTCGGAGGCAGGATGGCTCCGGTTTGCTTGGCCAGGTAGTTGAGGATGTCCTCCTTCAGGATGCGTCCGTCTTTGCCCGTCCCCACCACCTCGCTGAGCTTAATCTGAGTCACACCAGTCAAACCAGTTACTCGTCACACGGGGGACAGACGGGACAGACTGGGAGCACTGGGGGGGTTTGGGACACACTTACGTTGTTCTCCATGGCGAGGCGTCTGACGGCGGGCGTGGCCTGGGTCTTGTGACCTTTGATCTCTTGGTGGGTGTGTTCCTCTCGAGCCATGGCCGGCGTCTCCACCACGTCCTCCTCCTGGATCACCTCTGAACCACAACAAAGCTTTTACTCTCACTGGCAGCAGGGGGCGACAAACACCCGCTGAGCGAGCGTAACCAGGCGGCGGCGGCGTCTCACCTGAGCTGGACTCCGTCTCGATGTCCACCAGAGGTTTACCCACTAAGGCGGTGGCGTCCACGTCGTAGTAGAGTTTCCTGATGACCCCGTCGTAGCGGCTGGTGATGGTGACGGACGCTTTGTCGCTCTGAACCTCGCAGATGCTGTCGAACTGCGACACCTTGTCTCCCTCCTTCACGTACCTGTGAGACACCAACACGTCACTCATCAGGACACAAAGAGAAAACACACAACAGACTGAACGGCGTCACAGCGGTCTCATTGGCCTCCGGTGGCGTCCGCGGTCCTGAGACTGTCGTGTTCTCTGCGGTGTCTCCGTACGTACCACTCCTTCACCGTCACCTCCATGATTCCCTCTCCGATGTCCGACAGTTTGAACTGGACGACGGGTCCTCGACTCACTGCAGGAGAAAACACATGAGCATCAGCTGTTGATGTGCATGCAGAGGGGGACTGAGGTCAGCTGATAAAACTCCTGACCCCCCCTTAAAACCAGCAGACCAGGAAGATCTGGACCCGCATGAAAGAGTCTGCTGTGGAAACTACGTCCTCTGTCGGATGGATGACAGAAGAGAATAAAGAGTTTGTCGTGTTTCCTGCGATGGATTCGCTGCCTCCTGAACTCATCTGACTGGTTTGAAACTACAACTTTAAACTCTTCAGTGTGAAAACATCAAAGCTTTGCAGAAAAAAACCCTAAACAATAAAGACCGTGAGGAGGTTCTGGTTCCTGCTGGTCTGGACTCACCGATGGCGGTGTGCAGCGGCCTGCTGCAGAGCATCTGGAGGTTTCTGTCACATCTGAAGGCGAGCGGCTGCAGACTCCGGTCAGACCTGCAGCTCTGCAGCCGGAAACAGCGGCGGCGGTACTGCTGGCTGAGCTGACAGACAGAGACAACAGGTACACACGTCACCTGGACGCTACAAACACACGCCGACGTCACGCTGCAGACGAACTCAGCTGGAACAGAGAAGCTGCAGCTGAAGCTCTGAAGCTCTTATTTCACTCTGCAGACGTCAGCTGAACGCTAACGAGTGCAAAGAGTTCAACAAAACACACCGACGTGGAATCTGAGAACAAACACAGACTGAAGCTGTTCGGATAAAAACATCTGAGGAAACTTCAAACACTGAAGCTCATCAGAACGAGAGCAGCAAGTTTCTGAACCTGCAGGAGGTTGAAAACTGAGTCACTTTACACATCTGAGTTTATGGAGAGTTTAACGTTACAGACGGCATCAACAGAAACTCCTGAGGATCAAAACAAGACAACAGGACATTTATACGACTGCTGCCGGTCGGTCAGACAAACAGACAAACTGAGCTCAGACGGTCAACAGACTTCAGATTTTCTTCTTCTTATGTGAAAATGTAAAATATGAAAATGTAAAAGTTAATTACTGTTCTTCTCTGTTCATTTAAAAGGCAGTTTTTTGCTTCATGATCTACATCATCCGTACCAAACGTAAACAACATCCTGTTGATCTCCAGACTTCAGTTCTCTCAGTTTTTCTCTTCAGTTTCTCTCCTTTTTCTCCTCAAACCCCCCCATCAGGAACTGCTGCTCGCTCACCTGAAGGACCTGAGTCATCATCAGCAATCTTTCTGTCACCTGGGATTTTTACAAACATACTGATTTTCTCCTTTTATCTAACAAAGGATCGATAACTTCCTCACAGTTTCTCATCTCTGCGGCACCGACACGGAGCTCCAGAGGCCCTTTCCCTTTGAATCGCAGCCGCTGAGGTCAGAGGACCGCCGGTCAGACTCTCCTGCTGTGTCCTCGGTCATCAGCAGCTGTTAGCTGTTAGCTGTTAGCAGTCTGACTCCTTCACCTGTGGGATGCTAACAGAAGCTAACCGCGCGTGCATGCTACCTCACCTGTGAGCGGTGAACAGGTGAACCTGACCGGCTGTCGGTGAGTTAGCAGCCGGCTGCTCCCTGCTGTGTTTCCTCCAGAGAGCATTAGCATTGAGTTTGTTAGGCAGAAGTTACAGCAGCTAACGGGAAAGCTAATCCGACCGGGCGACGTGATGACGTCAGAGTGAGGGCCACGTTGGCAGCAACAACAAACAGACAGAAAGCTGAAACATTCAAAGTTCGCAGGTAAAACTCAGTTTTTTCTCACCAGCCGTCTGAACACAGTTAAGGAGCCTCTGGTCACCGCCGCCATCTTTCTTCTCTGTTGCTGCAGATGCTGTGACGTCACGGCTGCACGCCCCTCTCAGCAGCCAATCACCGCGCACCTTTTTACTTTCCTGTGGAGTTTTCAGACGGTCTGCATTAATGTGCGGGGCTTTACCGCCACCTGGTGGACAGAGACAGCTTTCATTTAAAAACTACTGATTATTAACAAAGTGATCGATTTCTATCGTTTCTATATCTTTCGATTAATTCGTGTAACTTGATTGATTAGCTGATTTTACAGTTAATGTTTTTATTTAATCGATTTTCATAAAAATTCTAGAAAGTAACTCTGAAAAAACAGGAGCTCTACTTTTTTTTACCTTTTCCGACTTTATATAAATATACAATTAAATAAAGAAAATTAATAATTACAATAAACAAGATACTTTTAATGTTTTATTTCTTCTCTCCTGACTTGTTCCGTAAAAACACGACGTGCTGGGAAATTATTTAGTTTTCAGTGAAAATCCTCACAGGTTTTTTCTTTAAGTTTGTTCAGCAGCTGTTATTTATCTGTTATTTGGCTCCTCTGCGTCTCATCCTCAGCATCCTCTCAGCGTGTTGTACTTCCACATGCTGCCTGCAGGGGGCGTGAAAACTGATGCACTGCATGGATAAAGTTAGATAAACAAGATAAACATTGTGGGAACAGCGGAAGTGGTCTTTAAAATAAGAGACGTGTCGTTTAAAGATACAGGTTTGAAACAGGTAAGATCCGTGAACTGTTTGCGAAGCTCAACACACATGTGCATAAAAGTATACGAACACAAACAGTTACACAAAATACACAACGAAACAATCAATATTTAAAATTAGTATGTTACATTACAATGGAGGAAAAAATATATTTCTACAGATTGCGCAGGATATTAAACGATTTAATCAACCTTATAGTTCTAACAATGTAATTTTTTAAATTTTAGTTTTATGTGTGGGGCATTTTCTCAGTAAAAACAAATCTATTGACACATTTACCTTTAAGTAAGTGTAATATTTATAGATTTAAAAACACACTGAAACTTATTCAAACTCCAGAGTTATTGTGACTTTCGTTTTATAAATACTTATTAAATAATAATCAGACCAGGACCCGAAGTTCACAAATAATTCGTCACCTTTTTGTTTTCCTGCAGAGTAACATAACAACACTTTTGTTTTGAAATTAACCGGAAGTAGTTGCAGTTACTCGGCGGAACTTGGCGGAGAGAAGTTCAGAAGAAGAAGAAGAATCACAAACAGTGGAGGCGCAGAGCCGCAGGCTGCAGATCAGCGGGAACGGCTCCGTGTGAACGTGAACTCTCGGTTTCGTGGGATGATGGAGTCCGCAGCGGTGGAGATAGACGGCAGCGTGATGGAGGGCGTGAGTACCCGCACTTTGCTTGCAGGAGAGAGAAAGAAAGCCGCTGCTCGCTCCATGCTGCTACATGCTAACACTAGGCTAACAGCGGTGAGCGGCGGCTAGCAGCCGGTGCCGAGCTGACCGATGTTCTGTCCTCCGTTACCGGTTCTCTGCAGGGCGGACAGATCCTGAGACTCTCCGCGGCGCTCAGCTGCATCACCGGGTCCTGCATCAAAATCACCAAAATCCGAGCCGGCAGAAGCAGCCCGGGGCTCCGGTGAGTTAGCAGCCCGCTGGCTAGCAGGCTAATGTTAGCCTATTCATTGAAGTTGGGTCGTCGGCTGAACAAGTTCACAGAAATTAACACTGAAACTAAATGCATGTTCTCTTATTTGTAATATCTCTTCGATTAGAAAATAATATGATGTGTTTATGTGATCAGACCAACATATGCCTCAAATCCTCCACACCGGACCCGCCGGCTGGTCCGCCTGGGGGGCTAGCAGCCTCCCGGGTCGCTGTGGACGCTGATGGGAAACTTCGGTCGGGCAGTGAGAGCCGACCGGCCTGCGTTCAGACGATGCTGAGATAAAAGTGTCTGACTTAAACTCGTGTAACTGTAACAGCAGCCGTCTCTCATGCAGCGGCTCGTAGATGAATGAAGTTTAAACTCGGTGTTTAAAAGAACTGCGTTGGTTTTGTGCCGCAGTCTTTCTTCCAGAAAACTCTGCGCGCTGCGTCATGGAGCCGCTGGATCCGTCCTGTTGTTGCAATGTGCTGACTGAGAGTCGGTGCAGGGAGAAAAACGTTTGTGCCGAATTTACCAAAAAGACTTTGAGTATCTCAAAATGTATAAATCATGTTTGTTTTTTAAGCTTCTTTGCCAGGAAGTTTAAATCAGGCCAGAATTGTGTCATTTCCGAATGGATTTCTGAGGTTTCAGCTCGAGATTTCCTTAAAATTACAAGTGTAAATGTCTCCATGAAGCAAAAACCCTTCATGATTATAGAACACAGTGAGTCCTAATAACCCAACATTTTTCATCATTGTGTGTGTGTGTGTGTGTGTGTGTGTGTGTTTCCAGACCGCAGCACCTGAGCGGCCTGCAGCTGGTCTCAGATCTGTGTTCTGGCAGCCTGCAGGGAGCCACTATCGGCTCCACTGACATCAGTCTGACTCCAGGAAAGATTCGATCTGGCAACCACACAGCTGACACACAAACAGCAGGGTGAGTCTGCATGTCTGTCTGTCTGCCTGTCTCTCTCTCCGTCTGCCTGTCTGTCTCTCTGTCTGTCTGTCTGTCTGTCTGTCTGCCTGTCTTTCTGTCTGTCTCTCTCTGTCTGTCTGTCTGTCTGTCTGTCTGTCTGTCTGTCTGTCTGCCTCTGTACATCCCCCCTGTGTTCTTTTTTTAAGTCAAATCAAACATCTCCTCTAAGATTAAAGATTTTAATTATGAAACA
>JAPZDV010000021.1:27683108-27695857 GCA_029814665.1 Acanthurus lineatus | reverse complement strand
TTTGTTTCAATAGACTGATCATGTGATCAGTCATATGACACCACATTTAAAAGAACACCTGTGCATGCTATTGTTAACTTGCCCTGAGGAAGACTCGTTGTTGAGTCGAAACGCGTAGGCGTTATTATAATTTTCTTGTATTAAAAAACAGTTTCTTTACTCTAAATCAGTGTGCCTCGGACTCTTGACTTACCCACCCTTGCACCCATCTAACTGGAGGATTTAGGGGACAGTCACATCAAGCTTTATATATTTAATTCCTTTGTCCGCAACCGAAGAGCACCTGTTACACTTTTTTGACCCAACGCAGCACTCTCCTTTTTCGCTTATTAACTTTTAAGTTTTTTTTTCATAAATCCACTGAAGAAAATGGGACCTGATTTCATCTATTAATGATAATCAATCAAGTTCTCTTGCCATGTTGAGTTTAAACTGAAGGAACTTTTCTCTCTTTGTCATTTATCTAAACTTTCCTCGCTGGCCCACTTAGAAATATTTTGTTTTTTATTAACTTCACTACATTTATTTAATGACCATAACCAAAGTTCCTCTAAATAATCCACTCATTCAAAATCTGAGATGGAAACGTGTTTGGATGAATCCATTGATCAGTGTGAGGTCAGAAAAAAACTCCACTTTTATCAGCTTCAACTTCACAGGGACGAACACTGCAGCTGGGATTAAAACCGAATGATGTAATAAAGGATTAATTTTTCTAAATGTGGCCATGAGTTCGGCCATAATGAGTCTCTCACTGCTGTGTTCACTCTTTCATACTTCACTTAAGTAAAATATCAGTGTTAGATGTGAAATTATTGTTAGTATTTTCCTCTGTGGTGTTAATACTTTTGCCTTTTGCTTTTCTTTTTTGACTCACTATTGGCAACAAACTACAATGCTTTTATTTTGGTAGGCTTCTCTCTGTGAATTCATAAACATGATAAACACATGTGATTCACCTGAAGGCTGAGTTTCCTGTCACAGACTGAACGCCACGAGCTGACGTCACACACTCCAGGTGTTTCTTAGCCGTCTCATGGACTGAACTGGACTGAACTGAACTGAACTGAACTGAACTGGACTGGACTGGACTGAACTACTAGACTGGACTGGATTAAACTTAACTGGACTGACCTGAACTAAACTGGACTGAGCTGTAATGAAATGAACTTGACTGAAATGGACTGGACTGAACTGAACTGGACTGAACTGGATTGATCTAGACTGGACTGGACTGGACTGGACTACTGGATTAGACTGGACTGGATGAAACTTAACTGAACGGAACTGAACTGGACTGAACTGATCTGGACTGAACTGAACTGGACTGGACTAGACTTAACTGGACTGTACTAAACTGGACTGGACTGCACAGGGTTGCACTGGACTGGACTGTGATGGTCTCAGAGTGTTCTTCTTCTGGTTTACTTTGTCCACAAACAGACGTTCAGTTCTGCTATGGACTTCAGACTCGTTTCAGTGTAAACTTCCTGGTTTCGGGGTCTCTGTGTAAAGTTAAAGCAGCACAGTCATCTTTAATGTCCCAAACATACGGGGAGCTCAAACTTCCTCTCACGTACAGCTCTGTTATAAAATGATGGAATGAATGAATCTGTGAAGGATCGAGTCTGGAGATCATCTGTCCTCCAGTAGATCACAATGATCTACCTGGTTTTATTTATCAAAGCATAAAATCATACAAAGTGTCTGAACACTGAGACAGAAGAGGAAAAACAAAGAGCCAAGAAATCAAACATGATTGTTTTTGTCTAAAAGCTGCAAATTATAAAAACTGTCAAAAGTAAAAAAGGTTTTTAAAAAAGGATCAAAACTTCTCGGTTCCTCAGAGCGACTCCGCCTGGCGTCTGCTGGAGCTGAAGGTTTCACCAGATCTGATGATCACATGATCAAAGACAAAACAAAACAGTGACCGACTGCTTCTAAAAAGGAAATGACATCATTCCTCATAATCTACATGTGCAGGTTAAAACAGAATGTCCACGTGTGATGATGTCACAAGTTTAGTCTGGGGGGTGTTTTTTTCGGGCGGGGGTGCGAAGGCCTCAGCCAATAACAATGCAGGGTTTCGACCAACTACTGAGAGTCTGAAGCTGCAGCTCAAGACAGGAAGTTGGAGAGCTCAGCAGGAGGAGCCAAGTTTGGATGTTGCTACCAACTGTGCCTCTAAAAGAAGAAGAAGAAGAAGAAGAAGAAGAAGAAGAAGAAGAAGAAAGCATAAATAAAAAAGTTGATTCCAGACTTCGTGTGTTGCATCTAAGACATCTTGGGCCAGTTGCTGTGGAGGAACAGCATCATGTTGAGGTTCTCAGGCGCGATGGAGCTCCTGCGGTCGTAGAACTGATCACTTGCACTGGAGAAAGCTCTCTCCAAGGGCACGGCAGTGGACACGACCCCCAGTTTCTTCAGAGCAAGCTGGCTAAGTTCACCAAACCTCTTCTTCCCTGTGTTCCTCCACCAGGCCAAAGGGTTGGATTTCTCTGCATTGGGTTCGTACAACATGTATTTGTCCAGCAGGTCACTCAGATTGGAAGTAGAAGAGCAGGCTGGGCCTTCAGAAAGCTCATTCATGATTTTATCCATCGCTTGTTTCTTGTTTTTGTCTCCCAGCTGGTTTTTGAATCTTGGGTCCAGGAGCGTGATGGTAGCCAGTTTGTGGTTGTTGACGTCACCAAATTTCTTCTCACACTTTGACCATAATTTTTTGGCAACAGGGTTCTTCTTGGATTCTTCTCTGAGATTGTTCATGAGCTTTGTCAGCAGTGGCAGCATGGCTGAAAGGGTCTCAAATCCTTCTTGTTTCATCTTGGACGTGGCTTCACTCAGAAGCTTCAGAGCTGATATGATGTCATCGATTACGTTTTTATCGTTATCGTTTAGAATCAGATCTGCTTTTTTTCTCTCGTCCAACACCATGATCATGGAGCTATGCTGATGGATCAGTCGCTGAAGCATGTGCAGCGATGGGAGCCATCGATCCCCGGAGTACATGATCAGCTCCTCTTGTTCTTTGTTCAGACGGTTTTGAATCTCTCTGAGCCTCTTCTCAGCTTCAGAATCATTCTTGAAGAACCCGATGATGTTCTGACACTTTCTGAGAACATTTGACAGCTGTTCATCACCCATCAGATCCTTGAAAACCACATTCAAGGTGTCGGCAAAACACGGCATGTGTGTCCATTTTTTTCCAACACTTTTCAGTATCGGCATGCTGACGCCGACAACAGTGTGGACCTTTTCTGTCACAGCCCAGTCCTCGGTCACAGCCGCCAGCTGGCTCCCAATGTTGGCTTCAGATTTGTCACCAAAGAGGCTGGTAGTTTTGAGCATGAAGGACTTGAGATTCCCAAGGGAGTCGATGTAATGGCAGCCCACCGTCAGGTAGGAGTCTTCAGCTTTTGAAGACCACAACTCACATGTCAGCACCATGTCATCAACAGAGGCCAAGATCCCACGCAAATCCTGCACCTTTTGATTGTAGATGCTGAGGACTTCTGAGCGAATCACAGCTTTGGTGGGAATTTGAAACTCTGGGTTCAGTGCTTCAACAAAATGCTTAAAGTTAGAATCTTCTGTGATTTCCAGCGGCTGCAGAGTCGATACGATCATCTTCAGCAGGTTGCGTCTTTTGGCTGACAGTAATCCATTACCAGAGATACCAGCTGTGGAAGGAAACAGAAGTGCATCTTTAAGGATTGTTGTGTTTAACTTAATGTCCATTCACTTCCATCACTTTCACTCAGAGCTCAAAGTTTCAGGCACTTTTTCTTCTGATGTGTGAATTTATCCTGAGGCACTAAAATCACTCATCAGAGTTAAAATGATGGTAATTAGCTTGTTTTCTTAGTTTGTGAAGGCAGAGTTCAGACAGTTTCAAGCATCAAGAACAGCATCTAAAAATGAACAAGTGAACCATTTTTACATCATCAGATTTCCAAATTGTTCCGTAGTTCACGTAGTCACTTCCTTCATGCATTCATGTTTTCACAAAGAAGTGAGTCTCTTCATCTCTGCTTGTGAACAACTCTACAACTTTCCCAGCATTTGGTTGCTGTTTTCCCAACTTTCTAAAATTCACATTAAACAGATATTTTTAAAGTCAAGTGAGGTCAAACTTTTCATGTGTGATCTCTGTGCAACAACCAGTGAACTGTCACTGATTCTTTGCCTGCCTGTGTCACTATCTTGCAGCTTTAACAGTATTTTGCCTCCCCCTAGTGTTTACAAGTGGTATTAACGCTGGGTTTTTAGAGGTGTGTGAAAAGTTCATCCCAATTCACACTCAGAGTGTGTGTGTGTGTATTTGTGTGTGTGTGTGTGTAGGTGTGTGAGTGTGTGTGTGTGTGTGAGTGTGTGTGTTTTGGGGTTGTTGGGTGGCCACCTTGGCTTTGCTGAGTATTATTATTATTAGTAGTAGTATTAGTATTCATTATTAATCATTACTATTTTTAATTATTATTTATAATTAATTTATCTTTTTATGATCATCTTGGGCTGATTTGTGAATTTTCTTGCCTCTGACTCCTTACCGAGTTAAAGGAGGTGGCGGTCTGAGTTCTCCATCTGCAACCGGCTCGAGGGCGCCCTCCCTCTGCAGCAGGAGCACATACACGCAAGCACAGGCTTTGAGTCGTTGCCAGAGAATAAGAAACCCTGTTTCCGCCCGGTGTTTCTATCCGTCCTGAGTGATCTGAACCCAGGTGTGAACATGCCGAGGACGCACTGAGGACGCATTTGAGATCGGATCAGTCAAACCACATCTGAAGGTGGTCTGAGCCTCACGTGGCCGCATTCCTTCATGTAACAGCAACCCCTCCTGGGCCACACTGAAGGGCCGCCCACTCAGCTGACATCCTCTGCGTAAGCGGGAGTAGTCACTCGCGTGACAATAAGCATTTGCCATAACAACCGATAACAATGAATTTCAAAGAGCCCACAGAGATTTACCACCATCACCTCAAACATCTCTGTCAACTGTGTCTTTTATTTTTGGCACTAAGTTTCTTCTTCTGCTTTTAATGTTCTGCAGACAGGAAGAACTTTCTTCTACGTTTTTCCGGCCGGAAGTTGAAATGGAAAAGTTAAGGTTCAATATTTGGGGTCAAGGTGAAAGTCGATTAGACAGCATTTTTAGATAAAAATCACCACCAAAAAACTGTTTCATATTTTAAATCTAAATTTCTCCTCGTAGCTGAGACTTGAGAGCAAACCGCAGGTTTGGTGTCGAACTTTAGAAATCAGCACCAGAAACTCAGTTCATGAGCGGACTGACAGACAGCAGCTACAGACAGCAGCTACAGACACATTTTGCTCAGGCAGAAACCAATGGGTGACGTCACGGAGGGTTTGTCCGGTGTTTTATACAGTCAGTGCTACAGACACATGGACAGACAGCAGATACAGACAGCAGATACAGACACGTGGGGAAACTGTTTGGAGGATCAGGACCTTCGGGTGGAAACATGGTGGATCAACGTCAGTGGTTTCAAACAGCATCCGTCTGTCTTTACTTCAGTTCTCTGCGGTTTATTGGCGTAAACAGGAAGTCTGACCATATTTGGTGCTGGGCACCTTCTTACCATAATGCAATGCAATATGCAATAAAGTCAGAGTCCAAACTAAATCAAATTTGTATATCTGACTCATCACTGCTGTTATTTGGGACAGAGTTTATTGCAGGTCCATGTGGTAAGTTTGTGAAAACAAAAACGTTCAAACAGTTCGGCTGACTCTTTGACTTTTTTTCCTCCTCGGACAGGTGAGGGCCTGAAGTGGGTTTCTGTGGGTTTGGTTCTAACCTATTGCCACACCTGTTTCTGAAGATTCAGTGACGCAACTGCAGTGACATTTTAATCATTAACATCAGACTTTGAGAATAAGCAACACTCTGTCCTTCTTTCACGGCACATCGTGAACATTTGCAGATAAATCATCCTCCATACACCCACGTGTCCATGACTCACCTGTCCAAGGAGGACAGGTGAGGGCCTGTGGTGGGTTTCTGTGGGTTTGGTTCTAACCTGTTAAATGCCTGAAAGTTTCTGCGGCTCGAGAACAAAACGTCTCTTTGATCAGTTTCTGCTGTTAGCTAAAAGAGCTTGTTGTTACCTGTCTCCTGCCTGACACGTTCCCGCCTTGGCGGCTGGCGGCGGCGGCGGCCTGTGGATCCTCTCCTCTGCATGTTGGCTCTTCCTCGGGCTGATCAGGAAGAAACAGATGGAAAAACACTAAATCCAGCTTCACACGTGGAACAAATGACACGATGCTGTGATCAATAAAGTTCTGTCATAAACACTTACATGAATCGTCTGCTGGCATCACTTCACAGGTGGACCAACTCCAGAAGAACTTCACGTCTTTAACTCTTTAGCTTACAGAGAGGAAGATGAATGAATGAAAAGCTGTAATGGGTGAATGGATGAAGAGTAGAGCGAATGTGAGCAGCAGCATCAGAGGTTCACCTGCATCTGTTCTGTCCAGGTGAGTCAGAGTCTTTTTATCGGCTGGGTGGAGCCTGAAAACAGGAGGAACTGAGAAACGAAAATGAAACTGTAACAGATTCTTGATGTTTCACATGTTCAGTTTCTGATGTTCAGTTCTTCACCTGCACGTACATAAAGACACCTGTGTTTGTCTGCTGTAACATCTGCTCCGCCCTGAAGGTGACTCATCTCTGTTTCAGGCTGTGAACTTGATGGTTGTGACTCTCTGAGTTTCCTTTTCTTCAGAATCAGAAGTGATGACACTGTTTTCACTTTATGACTGTCATAAATGTTTGTTACTGACTTGAAACGAAACTGATGATATTTCTGAGAAATTTTCTTTATTTTCATGTAGATTACCTTCCAGTTGAATTTGCATAAATGTACTTTTGTTTCTCTGTTTCCCATCCTGGTTTCAGCCTCAGGGAGCAGCAGTGTCATGTCCTGACACACCTGACATACCTGACACACCTGTAACATGTCAGTATTTGAACAGTTTTTTATTTACTGTTGGTACTTCCAGCCGCTGAGTTGCTGACCTTGGATCAGTAATGACACAGAACTGATGAGATTTGTGTGAAGATGAGCTGCTGTTGTTGTGCAGGTGACTCTTTGATGCTTTCGGACTTTGTTGAATTTGTGTCACAGTTTCTGTTTTGCAAAACAGAAACACAGTTGTTTTATTTCAGGGCAGGTTGAAGTTGTCCGAGCAGCCAGCAGGGGTCACTGTGACTCTCAGTGTCTGACCTCTCAGTTTTCTTCTTCTCTGCAGAGACATCCAGCTTCTGCTGAGTTTGAGGGATTTTTTTTGGGAATTGTCACAGTAGGGGACACTAGTGCATCTCAATGCTATTTGCACATTTGTATGCAGTTGTGTCTGCAGACTCTCACCTCTGTGAACACGAGTAAGTAATTTATTAGACAACAAAGACACAGAAGTCTCAATAACCAAAGTTCAAGATGAATTTTTAGTGTCATGATGTTGTTTTTAATCCTTGGTCATGATGATTGTGCAGTGAAAATCTGATTTTATGAAAATTCTGTGCTGAATTATTCATAAGTATTTTTCTCCCTCTAATGTTTCTCATGTTTTCTTGGTTATAACACATTTGATAATCTCCTGAAAATAGCAGAGAGCATCTTTAATATTTTCAGTTTCTTTACCTTCCACTTTGTTCCAGCAGGTGGCAGCAAAGCAGCTTTATACTTTCTTTGTACATTTAAAGTTACAGACTCTCACCTGCTTGCACCCATAGTCTGAGTGCAATTAATCTGCCAAAGAAACCACAACTCAAAATGAACACAATTAAATAGAAGTTTGATGAAATCAACTCACTTTTAAAAATGTGTTTAGATTTCAGGAAAATAATCACACTGTGAAAATCTGATGTTGTGAAATCTGATTATTCAAACAACTTCACACTGAGCCAAAAGCTTTAGCAACAAAGTGAAGAATCCTAAAAAGCAGAAGTACTGTTCATTTTGTCTCTAATGGATAATTTTATTGGATTTATAAAATAGAATTAACAGAAAAAGAGCAAACTAACACGTTATTTTCTAGAAATAAAACAAATGCTGTAAAAGAGACAGAAACAAAGTGAAACGTTTGACACAGTTCAAATGTTTTAAATTGAATTTTTTAATATCAGAATTGTAGTTCACCGAGTGTGAGATACTTTATTTATATTATATAAATTTATTAGGTTTTTCTCTCCTTTTTTTGCATGTTGGCTCACTGTCTTTTAAATGTGTGTGTTTGTGTTTGTGTGTGTGTGTGTGCGTGTCAGCTAAGCAGCACATTGAAACTTGAAGGCTTGTGTGTCAAACAGACACGGCTGACGGACAGATGGACGAGGTCGTCCCCTCCTTCCTCCAACACAACCTGCCATTTCCACCTGATGACAGTTTGACCAGCTGACTTCTCTGTGAGCTGATTGGCTGTTGAAGCAGGTGCTCTGACAGGTTGAGAGGAGCTGAGGTGTGACAGCTCACGGCGCCTCCTCCTCGTCCTCCTGCGACGCTCTGAGATGATTTGATCTGATTGTGAATCTTCAGTCTGAACTGAGACGATTATTTCATCACAGGAATTCAGACAGAAAAGATTTTCATGCAAATTTATATGAATCAGAAAAAACGAATTAAAAAAATACGTTTTTTGTGGAATTTTTATTGGTGAATTTATCAAACACAGATTCATACATATTTTCTCTCGGAAACAGTTTTCAAAGTAAATTCAGTAATTTTTTTAAAACTTGATTTTTCCTGCTCATGCAGCGCAGAAAAAATGTCCTGAAGAGGCTTGATGACCTCTGACCCCTTGTTAGCTCTTTAGCCAATCAGATAAATGCGTTAATTAGCAGGACTTAAGAAGCATCCAATAAGAAAATATACAAAATCAGATTTTTTTGTCTTTCAGGGAACAGAATATGCAGACATTTGCATGTAGAAAAATGATTTTTCTTTCTGCATCATTGAGCTTTTTACTGTAAATCAGTTTCACTCACAAAATCATCGGAACTCTCTGCAGTTTTTCTTTTCTTCAGCTTCTTTAACATTTCTAACGCCACGAAAAACAGATTTCATCCAAATCAAGAAGAAAACAATGAACTGAAAAACCCACCTAACTGTCATTATCAACAGAAGCAGAAAGCACAGGACTACAAGGACCAGAATGCATTGTGATGCAAGCAGGAACATAAAGGAGCAAAACAACAACAACAGTAACAACAACAACAAACATCGGACCGTTTCCTTCATATCTCTGCTGAAGAATACATATCTCATATGAACTTCCGCTTCTTTTAAACAGAAAAATGGCACAAACTTAAAATAAAACATGAATTTTCGCTCTTTTTGTGGACGAGGAAACGTCACTTTGTTTCCGTCTCCACAGGAGTCCAAGTGCTTCATCTCCCGTCCTCCATCACAGTGCGTTCGTTGGAGATACTGCATTTCCCAGCATGCCCCTGCTCGTCCACACACAGGGCCGCATCCATCCGTGGAGATGGAGGGATGTAATGATGAGATGACCAGTGGGTGTCTCTGTTTTCCCAGAAAAGAAGTCAGTCACAAAAAATTTCAGCACCAGTGCGAAAAAGGCCATTTTTGATTGGTTCATTTTTGTTTTGCGCGTAACATTCGTTTCTTGATTTTTATGACAAAACGACACAATTTAGAAAAAAAGACTCCTCCCCTAGGTATAGCCCCGCCCCCTATGGCAGGAGTGGGTGGGGCCTATGTGGGCCCTGTAACTGCCCCCCCTCAAAGTCTGACAATAGTCTTTGGCAGATTTACAGAAATGAAAGGCGTCGAGTGCTGGAGGGCTGAAGGTGGGCGAGAGACACAGACTGAGAGAGAGAGAGAGAGAGAGAGAGAGAGAGAGAGAGAGAGAGAGTCTCTGGTGGATTCTGTCCTCTGATTGGTGGTTACAGTCACAGAAAAGAGACGCAACAGCCGAAGCTTCGAGTCTGCTGATCTGGTTCAGGCTGAAAAACTCATCCATCCTGCATCCAACTCACCATCAGTGTCACGTGGTTTCAGTTCGCTGCTGTCCGTCCTGACTTCCTGTCCGTCCCGACTTCCTGTCCGTCCTGACTTCCTGTCCATCCTGACTTCCTGTCAGTCTGAACTTTGTTTACCTGTAAAGTCCATCTGCAGGCTTCTGACGTCACGTGAAACCAAAGACGTCAGACGTTCGTCAGTCAGATGGAAGACTTGGATGTGACCTGCCGACGGTTAACCACATGTGGGTCTGAATCTCATGACTGGTTCCTGTTTCTGAGTAATGTGGAGGCCTCACGGTTCCTCAGCCTCCTCTGATTGGCTGATGTGAGCCAAACAGGTAAACATTAATATATTTGTCTCTTATGTGGAGCTCTGACTCTTTTTTCGGTGGTTTTATTAGACGCTTGATAGTTCCTCGAACTGCCGGCTCGTTCTTTGTTTGAAAATCAGACCGATGATGTCTGATGGTGCATCATGAAGAGCTGAAGCTGAAGCTCCTCACCTGCTGAGCGTCACCTGGTTTCACCGACAGCTCATTGTCTGATTTCTGTGACTGTAATCATCAGTGAAAAGGGGTTTGCAGGACAGACCGGACTCTGTTCCTGCTGGTGTTGGTGCTCACTCCATGAGGATGAAGATGAAGATGTAGATGTTCTGTGAGATGATGACTCAGTTCTGTGTTTCATATCTGACTCCACTGAGACCACGTTCATCTCTCTGCTCAGCTCCTGTAGGAGATGTTTGAGTCTTTCAGCTGAAAGGCTTCGATCACCTGATGTTTCACCTGATTGGTTGATCTGATTCTGTTCATCCATCACAAATTTCCTGATTTAAATCATCATTTTATTGATTTTGTATCACATTTAGTCAAAGATCATCAAACAGTGTTTCCAAGTTTGATTAAGTTTTCATAGATTTTTTAGGTAAATTATTTATTATCCTTAAAACCTTTGAAAAAATAATAACTCATGTTGCACAACGTATTAAGTAAGATATTAAGAAAAATGTGCATTAAAAATCAGATTTTTGGGCCTGTGGGGCTTCTGTTTATCCGCAGGTTGTATTTTTTAATGAATTCATGTGTTTGTTGAACAGTTTCAGGGCTTCATGCTGAAATTTACCTTCCCGTCCCTGAAAATGGGTTAGGGTTAGGGTTAGGGTTTTTTTTAAGAACATCTTGAGGGCAACAGGAAGTCAGGCAGCAGGTAATGACGCAGCCTGAGTACAGGTGGCGCTCTCCCAGGTGAGCTTACCTGTCATTCCTGACATAGTTTATCTAAGAAGTCAGTACAAAAACACTCAGAGTACTTTAAATGTACTCAGCTGAAGAACTTCAGTATGTTAACTTACTGTAAAGTTTTCTGTTTTAATGACTTTAAATCATTTTAGAACAAAAATTTAAAGCAGATTCTGAACGTGATTCTTTTTTTGTCTGGACACGAACGAAACTAGCGGCTGTCAGACAAACACGAGTTCAGGTGAAGTTCAGGTGGTGTGACCCTGAGGTCCTGAGAAAAGTTTGTAGTTTTAGATGAACATCTTGTGCACACAAAATTAAAAACATGTTTCAGGACTTTGCAGGCTTTGCACATATAATTTCTATAGTTTAATGTAAAATCCAGATTCTGTGTGCACAAGTCAGTAATTTCTCCAAACAGGATAAAAAAAAACATTTTTGGTACCTCGGGGCTGATTTGTAATAAATATGAAACACCTTGAACCTGATGTGGCTCTTTATGTTTAGATGATTTGTTCAATGAAAAAGAGTTTTGTAGACAAATGAATTTATCTTAAAGTTTTGGGAACATTTTTAAAAATCAGAACAATCTTTGGAGGCCGACGTCGGACAAAACTGCAGTATTTCATGTCTGAGGAGATGAAGAGTTGGAGTCAGTGGAGTCAGAAACAACCAGCACAGAGCAGCTTCAGACTCCAACCAGCAGATCCAGGCTCCTCCCACTTGTGACCTCAGCCTTCTCTTATTGGCTGAGCTGCTCTTCAGGTGAGGGTCAGGTGGAGGCAGCTGCAGCTGTTTCCTGCCTCCTCAGAGCAACAGGAGGACGGAGATCGGTCCACCTGGAGGAAGAGGAGGAGGTGCTACGAAGAGGTGAGAAGGAGAATGAGGAGGAGGCCGAGCATCATGGCAGACAGCGGGGAGAGGCGGGGCAGAGCGAGGCTGCAGCCGCCGGTGGTGTCGTCGGTCAGAAAAGGCTCCGGAGATTCGTACACGGAGTCGTCTGAGGAGCAAAGCGACAAAAAGAAACACGTTCATGTTTATTTATACAATGTTCTGTTTTAATTGGTCTGGCTGAATGACATCACTTGTATGACCTCACACTGATCCAAAGACACACAAATGCTCCGAGTGCTTTCTCTTCCTGTTTCCTGTTGGCTTACAAGCTACTTTGTTCATAACACAAATGATTTGAAATATTGTGAACTGAAAAAACACGAGACGTCTGAACTAGGGGTGTGACGATATATCGATCTGGATTGATATATCGATTTTTTAAGTAGCGATCCAATCAAATCGATGGAAACTCAAAATATCAATAAATATTGTCACCGTTAAGATAAGCCTTTATTTTGAAATTCCAACCGCATACCTGTTTCACAGAAATGTCATTATGAGATAAAATACTCAGGAAACACAACAAACTTGGCCGGACACCTTAAAAAGAAACACAGTATTGACCTTCATGCTAGCGTTAGCATTGCTGTAGATCAATGCCATAGATCTGTGTT
>JAPZDV010000021.1:27646165-27667182 GCA_029814665.1 Acanthurus lineatus | reverse complement strand
ACACTTATCCTGTGTGACAGACAGATGCTGAGAGATCACACAAAACACACACACACACACACACACACACACACACACACACACACACACACACACACACACAGCGGTTTGACCTTTGACCTGCAGATGATTTTTATTAGTTGTTTCTTTGTTATTAATAATATTTTTGTCGTTCGCTCCTTCGTTACAGGAAACAGACGATCGTGTCTGAGTGTGGAAGCTGAAACCTGCAGGATGAACGGACGGACGACTGACGGACGACTGACGGACGACTGACGGACGACTGACGGACGGACGACTGACGGACGGACGGACTGACGGACGGTGTGTTTCTGTCAGAACTCCCGTCACACGAAGAAGTTTGTGTGAAAAATAAAAACGCAGAAAGTCGATAAAAACGTTTCAGCAACATTTTTAAATTAAATTCATCTCGTCATCGGTTCGTTTCTCTACGAGGTGAATTTAAAGTGACCTGATCAACGAGTCACAGAGACAAACACACACCTGCAGCCCAACACCAGGTAAACACACCTGAGCTGCTGCTCTGAGCCCCTGAGACACACACACACACACACACACACACACAGAGCAGCTCTCCAGAGGCTCAGAAAGAGAAACATTGACACATCACGTCCCCAGACACACACGTGTGTGTTCCGCACACACACACACACACACACACACACACACAAACACACACTCTCGCCGCGATAATTAGTCTCATTCTTCCCTCATTAAACAAATCAACCAATCAAATCAATCTGAGCCACTCATGACCTCGTTAGGAAACAACAGTTTAAATCATCAGAGACAAACACACACACGTTTCACACACACATACGTTTCACACACACACACACACACTCACACAGACATCAGGTGTGAAGTGATGTGATTGGTTGAAACTTGAACACACTTCAGCTTCATTTATTTGTTTTGCTTTGTGTTTGAATCTGTTTCCTGTTTTTGTTTGTTTTGTGAATTTTTTCACTTTGTAACGTGTGTGTGTGTGTGTGTGTGTTTATTGTGTGCGTGTGTGTTTAGTGTGTGTGTGTGTTGCTGCTGTGCCATCTTGTGTTGTGGTTGTAGCAAAAATAATCACTTTGCTGCCAGTAAAGCTGCTCGATCTTCTTCTCTCTTTCTAAAAGTCTGAAAGGAAACAATGCTGTTGGTTTTTTTTTTTGGTTTTTTTTAATTTTATTTACACAAAGCTTCCAGATAAGTGAAGTAAAAATCACAGTATTTTACTCTGATTTGAGGGAAGAACTAGAACCAAAAAAAATCACACTTAAGTTCAGTAATTGAGTAAATCTACTTAGTTACTTTCCATGCTTGTGTTTTTGTGTTCAGTGCTTCATCACTTGTGTTCGTCTCATCTGCTGACTTCAAAGTAAAAGCATCTGGAACTTTAAAACAGAATGTTTTGGTCTTTTACTCTGAAACAACAGATGAGAAGAAACGAGTGTGAAGGAAAGAGAGAAAGTTTCTCAGGTTTCTGCTTTTCTGCTTAAAATCCGAAAGTCTCCTCGAAGCCAAAGGAGGAAACTTTATTCCGACACGAACAGAAACGTGTAAAAGAGAAGCGTTAACGGACACGTTTGTTCTTTGTTATCCGACACTGAAACACAGAAAAAACACTGAAAAACAGCAGAAAGGAGCTGAAACTCTGAGAGACGCCTGAAGGCACCGCTGCCTCTGTGTGTGTGTGTGTGTGAGTTGGGAAAAGGTCAGAGGTCAACAGTGTTTGATTCGTCGGCGTGTGAAACGTGAAACCTCTCGGCTCTGCAGAGACACACTGAGCGTGTGCGGAGCGTCGACGCCGTTTCTTTCACTTCAGCTGATTTTTCAGAATAAAAAACTGAACACGAGCAGATTTTTCAGCTCGACGCTCCGTTTTGTTTCGGCTCTTCAGGACGGAAACACGTTTAATTTAACTTTCAGGTTCTTTTGTAGATTAGAGAGGAAGTGAGAGGAAGAAGTCAGTTTAAGAAATTTAACATGTTGACACGTCGTCAGCAAAGACATGAAGAATTTTCCATCAGTGGTAAAATGCAGCTGCTGAAACGGTTCAAGAAAATTTATCAGCTTCTATTTTAATAACCACATTTTAATTTAACATATAGAAGGAAAAAACTCTTGAACTCAGTAATTAATGTCAATGTGAATATTTGCCCGCTGAAATTCTTTGTTTAGACAAAAAAACAGAAGGTTTAAAGGCAAAGCGGTGATTAATGTTTATTTATTCTAAATAATAATTTAATTTTGTTTCACCTCAGAACAGATTTTACTTTTTTCATTTCCATAAATAAAAAACAAAACACAACCAAAGTATGAAAACAAAATAAAGACATCGGAGGTTTACATGAGGGAAATATTCATTTGCATATTGAAATATTTCAAAAAAAAAAGAGAGAAAAATATATAAAGAATATTTACAATTTTATTTAAAAATTTCAGTTTGTTTATAATATTTAAGGTTTGCATGAAACTGGTAATTATGATAAAATGAACCGATTGAAGCCACAAGCACACAAAACAATTATTACCTCAAAATAAAATCTAAAGATTCAGAAAAACACTTACTTGATATATTTGTATTTTAAATTTGTAGAAAAAGAGAAACATTTTTAAATCACTTAAAATTTTCATATTAAAGTTGTAATTAAATCAATATTTTACTTTTACTATTAAACAGAGTTACATTAATGCTTGTTGTTGTTTAAAAGACGAATAAAAACCGACAAATTAAAATATTTTTTACTGTTCGATTTTTCCATAATTACGAGCAAATTTACTTTTTTTTCAAGTATTTAGCGTTTCTATACTTTAAGAAAATATCCAGAAAAAAATGCTTCTTGTAATTTTTCCTCCTACTGAATTTTCATAATCTTTCCAGATTTTTTACAATAAATATTTTTGAAAGTGAAAATTTTGTGACGCATCGACGAAAAGTTCTTAAAATGAGGAAAACGAAGAAAGAAAAACAGGTTGAAAATTAGATGATTTCAGTTTTTGATTCAGTAAAATGTTTTGATTTTTAAAAAGACCTCCGACATTTTTCCTGCTGCTGCCGCGGGGGTCAAAAGGGGGGGGTCAGAGGGGGGGATTAGTTCTACTTGGTCGACCCCCCCTCCCTTTGTCCTGGCTGTCAGCGGTCGATATGCTCCACCAATCACACGCTGCAGCCAACAATAGCTGCCATCATTCCCAGAATTCCCTGAGAGGACGGAGAAGTTTCTCCGAAGATCCTCGAGCAGGACGGAGTCTCACTCTGACGGAGAGGTCGACACGTTTCACACAAACCGTCTGAGGAGACCTCCATCATCATGTTTCCTTCCCTTTTAACACACACACACTCACACACACACACACACACTCACACTCTAACACGATAACTCAACTGCTCCGGAGGAAAAGATCTGAAAGTTTAAATCTTCATGAATTCATAAAATCAGGAGGATTTAAAGTTCCTGCTTGATTTCATGTTACCAAACTTGCACAGATTATTTTGCAAGAAATTAGTGAGATCAAGGCTGGAAAACTCTATAGCAAGTCTGTCCTGAGGGGGGCGCCAGAAGGGGGAGGCCATTTAAAGGTTCATCCTCTGGAGATGAAGGAAACTTGAGCGTCTGAAGCAGAACTGAACAGACGATCTGACTGTGATCAATACTACGCTCATCGTGTGCATGTGTGTGTTTGTGCGAGTGTGTGTGTGTGTGTGCGTGTGTGTGCGTGTGTGTGTTAATCCGGTTCTGTCATGTGTCCAGAACGTGGAGAAAACAGGTGGAAACTCACTGTCGTCCCATTTTCTGTGATGCATTCAGGGACACTGAGAAACATTGGGTCTCATCCATGAAACGTTAGTAAATCTGTGTGTAGATTTCCTTTAAAATAGATTTTAAAAATATATTTATATATATAAACATAAATATAAATATATTTTATATTTATTATATTAACAAGAACTACGAGCACACACACACACACACACACACACACACACACACACACGCACGTACAAAGGGAAAGCAACATTTAAGACAACACAATGAGCTCCAGTGAATCAAGCTACCTGCCTGCCTGTCTGTCTGTCTGTCTGCCTGCCTGCCTGTCTGTCTGTCTGTCTGCCTGCCTGTCTGTCTGCCTGCCTGTCTGTCTGTCTGCCTGTCTGTCTGCCTGCCTGCCTGTCTGTCTGTCTGTCTGTCTGCCTGTCTGCCTGTCTGTCTGCCTGCCTGTCTGTCTGTCTGCCTGTGAGCTTCCATACTGGCACAAAATCACTTCCTGTTCTTGAACCTATGAGCAGCATCGAAGCCATCAGTGAGGGAGGGGCCACTGGACTCCAGCCGGGGGCCACGACGGACCCCCGCTGAGTCTTATCAGCACCCCGACACAGTCTGGATTACACGGCCCCAGTGGCTGCTGGGAGTTCTGCTAATCTGACCGCTCATTAATATGGAACAGAACCGCTGGCAGAGGCTGAAGGCCGAGGGAGCGAGCGGCGCCTCAGTCTGCGTCCTGGTTGGACGGAAGCCGCTGTTGTTGTCATCTGTCCCCCTGACCACCAATCAGATGCGGCGTCTGCTCCCTGAGCCCGTCACAGCGACACGAGTCGCCATGGCTGCGGATTTTCAGACTCCATGAGCGATTCACACCTTCTGACAACATGAAGGTCACCTGGCTCGTTTCCCGCCGACCGCCTGAGAAACTCGTCTTCCTTCAAACATTCAGCGTTAACCTGCATCTCATCCACGCTGGTTAGCTAGCAAACATGACCGATGATCACGTGACATGTTGGATGACACGAAGCCACGCACCAACATCTGCAGGCAGTGAACACAACGTCAGAGAGACTCATCTGGTCTTTTCCTACATTATCAGAGACGTGAGACGTTTAAGGGCAGGTGACTGTGAAACGTCTTCGAACGTCCTTCTGATCAACAGATTCACTCGATTCTCACAAACGACAGAGAAAAGCATCAAATCTCACACGAGCTTTGATGTGCGTTTGCGTGAAACAACAAATCTGAAGACTCGCTCAGTTTAAAGCAAAAAGAAAAGAGCTGAGGAACATTCGACGAAAAGCAGATTAAAAAGTCTACATGGGTTTAATCTCCGTCATGACAGAGTTAAAAAACGCACCTGTGGCCGTCAGACTGAACGCTGCAGCTCAACAGACTCAGATTATGTGCGTGATCAGAGGTCAAAGGTCAAAGCAGCCGAACATGAAAACCAATAATCCGATCACTTCCAATAATCCATGAGAGCGCACAGATATTCCAGATTAAATGAAAACACATGAATGTGTCATCAGAACAGATCACATGACCACAGATCTGCTTGGTCACCTCAAAGGTCAAAGGTCAAGACAGACAGTTTAACATGCTGACTGATCAATAAGGTCATCATTGATTACTAATTAGAAGCAATGAAAGAAGAAGCGGAGCTGCCGACAGTCGAAACGTCTGTAACTGAACAGATCTGCTGCAGCTGATGCATTCAGGCACAGTAGGAAAACCTGGATGTCCCGTCACTGCAGCAGAGCAGGTCTGCGTCAGTGGGGGGGCAGAGCGTCGTGGCGTCGGTGCAGAAACACGCCGCAGGTTCAAAACAGCAAGCAGCATCTGAATCTGGTCACATCACACAGCAGCTTCACACACCAGTGATGGACAGTCAGTGTTTGTTGATGTTTCTGTGACCTTTGACCTCTGTGTTTCCATGTCCGTTACTGTGCTGAGCTGCGTGCTGATTGGTTGTGACGGCCTCCCGTTTCTGAACGTGCCGACTCTGTTTGATAAACTCAGTCGGCCGGCGGCCTTCACAGGATTTAACGCTCCGATTCGACCGACGCTCCACGGCCTCGTTAATCCCACAGGAAGTGGATTTCCATCCTGATTGGGCGAAGGAGGCGGGGTGTGACGAGCTGCTGAGGCGGCAGCACGAAGAGGAGGAGGAGAAGGTGCTTTAAATTCAGACTTTGTCTGATCCTGAAGGAGGCGCTTTGCTTCGTTAGAATTTCTGATTTATGAGGCTCAGAAAAGCAAATCCTCCACCGCCATTTTAAGTGAATCTGCAGAGACTGAAGGAGAGACGAGGTGGAGGAGGTCTGACGGGCGGAGACTTAAGCTTCACCTGCTGGGATTCAGGTTCACCGCAGGCTCAGACTCCGCCCCCTCCTGTACTTGACTCCTCCTCTCTGAAGTTCACCTCGGCAGCAGGAGGACGAAGCAGCTGTCAGACTGTCAGAGTTCAAGGAAAAACACCGAGGGAAGCGTCAGCGTCAGCGTCAGCGTCAGCGTCAGCGTCAGCGCCCCCGTCTGATCCCTGCCTGTCATCACCACGATTGGTCAGAGCATGAACGCATCATCACGAACGACAGGATTTTCAGTAAAAACACGTGAGCAGAGATTCTGTCACATGTGACATCATCGCACGAGACATCTTCCCGTGATGTCATTAACACATGACATCATGACACGTGATGTCATCACACAAGATGTTCCAGAAGTGATTCTGTAAAATCAACAGTTCAGAAACTATGAGACTCTTATTTACATGTAATCTGATTACAGCTGATCTGAGAGGACTAGCATAAAACACACACACACGTTTGTCTGTCTGCACATGTGGGGACCATAAGTGACACCAAGTGAGGACCTGAATGTCTCACTACACGTCTCAATGTGATCATGTGATCGTAATCATGTGATTGAACGCTGCAGTGACTCACAGATTTTTCTTACATTTCATTGAGTGTTTTGGATGAACATGTTGACATGAAGAGAAAATACACACTGATAAAGTTGTGTTTCTTTAAGGCCAAAAGTTTCATGTTTTTAATCTGCAGGAATTTTCAGTTTCAAGGTTTCAAACGTCGTCTCTGTAATCGGTGAGTTCATGAGCTTTTTTCCTTCGAGGCTCAAGAGACAAACAGTAAAACTTGATATCACTGAGCTCAACGCTTCGTTTTTCCGTCTCTCAGTTTAAATCTCGGCCCGTGAAGGACGACACGAAGCAGCCAAACACAAAACATGTCAGTGAAACACGACACCAGACTTTTATCTGTCGACTGAATGGATGTGATCACTCACCTGCGGAGCAGCAGGACAGGAAGCAGCCGACAGCCACCGAGAAGAGAAACAGAGAAGAAGAAGAAGAAAGAATTAATGCTGGAAGACAAACATCAGGATCATTTCAACAGCTCATCAATCATTTCTGAGTCTTCTGAAAGTTAAAGTCGAAAGAATTCAACAACAGTTTAAAACAGTTTATTATGATTCTACTGTGATTTTCAGGAGAAAATGTTTGAACAGTTTCAGGAATCAATCTGTGAGATTATCGGGGGGGGCAGAGTCTCTGTGAGGACAAAAAGGGGGGCGGAGCCTTCAGACTGAGACTCTCCAGTCTTTGTGCTCCACGAAAACACAACAGAGAAGTTTGTTTTCACCTCCATTCACTCATTCATTCAGTGAGGAGGAGCAGGAGGAGCAGGAGGAGGGGGAGGGCCAGACTAGAAGCTTCAGCCACAGTTTCTCATCAGTTCGGGTCTTTTTTCGTGGTCTGAAATGTTTTTTCGTTCAGAAGTCATCATGAATCTTGACGTAAACACGACACGCGAGCAGTCGAAGCCTTTCAAACCTCGACTGCGACCAGAGCTGATTGCTGTTATTGATTAATGACCTGATCACTTACAAGACCAGTCGATCAGTGTCGTCTTAAAGCCCCTGTTGTTGCTGCTGACTGACGGACTGTCTGTGAAACAGCAGGAAAGAATCAGCAGCCAGTAATAAACCACATGATCAGATCCAGATGTGAGCAGCTGGACTCCACAGACCTGCCCTGATTGGACAGTCCTGCTCTCTCTGTGCTCTGATTGGACGCCGTTCATCCCTGCAGTTGAACCGCTCGTTGGCTGGAAGACGGTGAGGTTCTGGTTTGCAAAGTTTCCCTCTGAAGAACCTTTAACATGAATGAAACGCTGACAGTCGCCGTCAGCTTGAACCTGCAGCTTCACAGCAGGAAGTGACACAAACACAACAAAACCCCCGAAAACGTCAGCATGTCACCTGGACATCAGGGACCAACATCACGTCTGCACTGAGGCTCCCTGTGGAGCCGCCGCCCTCTCTGAGCGCCGCCCACCCGTCTGCTCGCCGTCCGCCGGCGGAGGCCTCAGTGTGTCCACGTGACTTTCATTAAAGGTACAACAACGTGTGGTCCGTTCAGATCTGCTGAGCTTCATCACAATCAGTCCTGACAACTGTAATCTGATTACTCCTGAGGGCTGGTCCTATCTGTGTGTGTGTGAGCCATCTGATTTACAGTTCGACCGTCATCTGAACCACAGATTCTTCCTCCATCTTTGTGATGTTTCGCCTCGTCGTTCTGCAGGTTTCGCTCAGATCGTCTGCGCCGCTCGGTCGACCATAACTCACCGGCTGAAGCCAGCTGCGACGGCTCATTTCCTGCTGGAGGTGAAAGGTTTCATCTCCAGGTAAGAACTCATCCTTCAACCAGGATTCATGGCCCCCTGATCCCAGAATGCACTGCAGCGCAGACGAACCGAGGCCGGAGAGTCGGAGAGCAAACGGAGCCGAGAGAACAGAGAGTTCAGCTGAACTCAGGATTCAGGTTTTGTTATTGATGAACCTGCAAACGATCGCACCGAATGTTTTCATCGTTTGTTCCGTCACGTTTTTTCTCTCTGAGAGAAATTTCAGGCTGAAACCGAAAACATATTTTTATTTCAATCAACAGACGACAAATAACCAAAGAGTTTCCAGTTTATTCTGTATTAATCAATTGTTTTATTAATTAACTGGAAATAATTTATCCATCACAAGATTTTTTAAGTAAAACACCGAACAACACGACATGTTTTTAAAACCACTCAGATGATTTTCATGAAAAAAAGAAAAAAAAAAGAAAAAATCTTCATTAACGTTCCTGCTGAGATTCAGACTCGAGACGACCTTTGACCCCTGAACCCCGACACGAAAAGAGAAGAAACGTCAGAAAGAGGAAATGAAAAACAGACAGTGTGTGTGCGTGTGTGTGTGTGTGTGTGTGTGTGTGTGTGTGTGTGTATGTGTGTGTGTGTGTATTAAAGCTCTTCGGCAGAGCGGGTCACATTTTTCTTACATTTTTCACTTGAGAATAAAAAAGTTTTTAAACGTTCGATAGAAATATTTTGATCCTGAAACAAGAAAAATAAAAACCATCATCAGGTGAAGAGAAACACACACACACACACACACACACACACACACACACACTCACACACAGCGGCTGTCCCTTTCTCTTCATTCGATCTTACTGATCACAGATCGTTACAGTTATTGATCGGCTCTGATAACGAAGGTCTCAGTAACAGCTGCAGAAACTTCACGCTGAATTTTTGTTTAAATATTCTGCTGATTTTTCATTATTTCATATTTGTGAAGAAATATTTACACGCCGACGCCGGCCGCCGCGCCTCGCCCTCCTCCGCTGCAGTGCATGGTGGGAACTTTGTTGGTTCTGGTTCAGAGTGGGACGGGCTCTTCCCTCCCAGCTCTCTAATCTCCTCGGAGGTCGTCGGCGTTCCTGCTGCTGCCTGTTTGTCAGAAACCTGCTCGTATAAATGTGGCGTCTTACCACAGCGGGCCTCCAGCAGCCAATCAGAAAGCAGGGAGGGGGGGGGCGTGGGACAGAATTAATGAAGAGGAGGCTCGTGTTCAGAGTGTGAAGAGGACGAAGAGAGCCGACACCAAGGACACACAGAGGACTCACACAGTACACAAACAACACACACACAACATACAAACAGTACACACACACACACATACAGTACACAGAGTACATGAAGTACACACACAGTACACACACAGAACACACAGTACACACACAGTACACACACACAGTATACACACAGTACACACACAGTACACACACACAGTATACACACAATACACACACAGGACACACACATTACACACGTCATAATGAGGCTTTGTTATGTTGCTGTTTACGGTAATTAATTCTCTTTGTGTGTGTGTTCGTGTGTGTGTGTTTGTGTTTTCTGTCCAAACACTAATAGAAACACTAATTGTTTGTCCATGCTGGTCAGGGTTACTGTAACTAACTGTGTGTGTGTGTGTGTGTGTGTGTGTGTGTGTGTGTGTGTCCCTGATGACAGATAATTACAGCCAGGAGGTCTGAGTCACCTGCACTGTGTGTGTGTGTGTGTGTATTTCAGTGTAACACACTGACCTGAACATCTGGACAAACACACCTCATAAACACACACACACACACACGCACACACACATCATTGTGTAGTAGTGAGGACCGTCTGTGTGTGTCTGGAGTTGTGGGGAAAAGAAGAAGAAGAAGAAGCAGAAGAAGAAGAAGCAGAAGAAGAAGAAGAAGAAGAAGAAGAAGAAGAAGAAGAAGAGGCAGGATCTCCGTCAGTCGCTGGTTCGAACCTCATCAGAACAACAAGCTAACGTTAGCTAACCAGCTCATCTGCGTTGTTCTGTAACGGCTCAGAGTTTTTTCGTGTCGTGTCCTCTTCGTCTCCGCGCTCCTTCAGGTTCGAGGCTGTGATGTCATCGCTGACAGCTTCCTGTCTGTGACTGCAAACACACACAAACAGGCCGAACTGCGACTCTGCAGCCGGGAGGACGAGGAGGAGCAGGAGGAGGAAGGTTTCTCCTTGTGAGGAGGACGAGGACGGCTGAGGAATGACAAGATGAAGGTGTGTTCCCAGCATGCAGTGGGGGGGCGGAGGGACGCCGTCTGGGGTCGGTTTTGGAGGGAAAATGGGCTCTGCAGGCGCCGCTCCCATTTAAACACAGTGAATACGGCACTGCAAGGCATCATGGGTGGACAGAGTGAGCGCGAGCAGCCGGGGGGCCTGTTTATGTATTCATTGAAGGCTGAAGTGATTTTCTCTGACCTGACAACATGACTCCGCCCACGCCGTCCTGAGGTGAGGCATGATGGGAGCTGCATGTCGGAGCTGCTCAGGATTCGTTCTTAAAACCTGAAACTGAAACTTTAACGTCTTTAAAGGCCGTTTGTCTCATCTGAGGCGGAAAAGTGATGAATCCATCAGATTCCTCGACAGAAACGCTGAGACGGCGTCCAGTCACATGACCCGCAGCCGCAGTGTGTGAGCGTCACACACACATGCAGTGAAAACACAAGTTCAGATACGTTCAGTGCAAAACACACACACACACACACACACCTTCTTCAGACTCGTGGGGAAACTGATTGATTACTGATCAGCTACAGAAATGTTTCAGACACACAAAGAACAGGAGGAGCTGCAGACTGTCACATCTGTTCTTCAGCCCAACGCTGCTCCTCCACCACGACGGCAAACGTCTCTCCAGGAGCATCATGGGAAGTGAGAGCAGAAACTGTGTGTGTGTTTGATATTCATGTGGATCTCAGGAGCTTCAATCGTATCCATGAAAAAGATCAAACATGCAGCCGGCTGAAGAACCGACACAGAGCGAGGATCGACTTCGATCCTTCAGATTTAAAATGAGACTGAGGTCGAATGAATCTGCTCATCTTACTGTTATTTTGTCTCAGTCATCGACAGAAATGAGTTTTTTAGTAAAATAACATCAAAGAGTTTTTTAAACGTGAAGTCGTTTCCTCCTTTTGTCCTAAAAAAGTGACCACATTCATTCACACATTCATTCACACGTTTATTCACACGTTTATTCAGACGTTCATTCAGACTTTAAATCACTCCCTCACTTCTCCTTTGTGCCACAGAAACACACTTTAAAAACATGATGTTAAAGCTGATTCAAAAGTCCTGTTAGCGCCCCCTTCAGGCCGTCACAGAACAGATGGAGCTCAGGTTCCTTCGACTTAAATCAGCGACGCTGAACGAGCTGCAGACCTTCAGTCTGTGAAACGTCACTAATAAATAAAAACTGAAGTGATTTCGGTGTGTTTCGTCTTTGTTCTTTCATTCTGGTGACTTTTAGTGATTTTTGTGTTGTCGTCCCGTTACAGAAACAACGAACCTGACCGCCGGTCGCAGCTCCTCTGTTTTTCATGCAGAACCCTGAAAACTTCCGGCTGCCGTTCAGCCCCCCCCCGGCTCCAACAGATGACTCCCATTATCACTCTGCTGACTCGCCTTCCTGCAGTTTCACAAGAGGTAACGAGCCTGCACATCAGGTCATTACGCTGCTGGGAGGGAACTACAGCTCCCAGCATGCCTCAGGGCTCTCAGCAGGTAGACAGGACCCAAGAGGAAAGAAAAACAAAGAGAGAGACAGACCGACGCGGGACAGAACCCTGAACTGTTTTCACCTCGTTTCCTGGTCGACTGACATCCCATCGCCACGGCAGCCAGGGAGGGCGTCGCCATGACGACATCCTCCAAGGAGCCCTGAGCTGAGGGATGGAGGAGGGAGAGGAAGGAAACGGGATCGGAAGAGAGGTAGGACAGCTGCTTTCCTCATGAACACGTCTGTCCAGGAAGTAGACTCATCCCTCAGGGCTGCAAAGGCTTCTGGGAGCACAGCGGCGACGGGGCAGAAAAACAAAGACGGACTCATGTTTAAGCCGAACGCTGTGACTCGGACTTCCTGCTCACAGCGTCGATCACGTCTCTTTTATTGATCCTGCAGCTTTTTAATGAACTTTCTCCACCAGAACACTTTCCTGTTTTTGATTCTGTTTTATTTTTCAGCTGTTTTTATTTAAACCGTCACATGACCAGGAGAGTGCGAAGGCCTCGGGACTCGACCAGGTTTTTCACTTGCAAACACAAAAGTCCATTTTTGCTGACGGCTTTATTTTCACTCTGAAAAACATTTCACACACTTTTCCTGAGGCAGAGTCAGAATTAAATTCAGAGTGTGAAAGATTTAAACAGAACAACGTTTTTAAAAATGTGAACAGATTTCATATTTACCCCGAAAATCAAAAGTGTGAATCTGCTTCTCTTCTTCTTTCGTCTCATCTGAAGAGACGTTTTAGTGTCTCACAGGATGAAACTTAAAGCCAAATATAGTTTAAATTTAGTTTTTGCTGCCGATAAAATAAAGAGTTTGAATTCACTTTCAGAGTTTCATCATTTTCAGTTTTAAATCATTTCGTGTAAAAGCTCGTCAGTCGGCCTGATGTGGAGCCTCGAACACCAAAGAATCCAAACACACCGACGGTCCGAATCGACTGATTTCAGCTGCAGGAAATGACATCACATGACATCACATGACATCACATGACATCACATGACATCACAACCGTTACATTTTGCTGAGGAAACTTTGAACGTTGCAGCCGTTTGAAGTTCGATGTTTCTGTTGTTAAAACTGTCAGATTTTTCTGCTGATCGCACAAAATAAAAGACCTCGGCTTAAGGAAGAGTTTTTTTTTTTTGGTCTGTTTGTTTTTCATGTTTTTATTCACATTGAAACATTTAAACGTAAATGTTGTTTTTTCTTTCGTCGACTTTTCTGCAGTTTTTGTTTTCATGTGAAAATCTAAAAAACTGAAACAAAGTGGGCAAAGAAAAGACAAACAGGAAAAACAAAAACTAAAGGAGACAAAGAAGAGAAGAGCTGAAGACGATGCACTTATACAACACACACACACACACACTGAACACACACACACACTCTCACTCACACTCCATCAATTATTACTGGCTGCTGTGGGACAGTCTGCAGACCGTGAGCCAATCACCAAACTCCCACAACTGTCAACCAATCCCAGAGCTGCCATGCTGTCAGCCAATCAGAGAGCAGGATCACAGTAACCGAGGGCCAAACACCTCTCCTCCTCCTCCTCCCCGTCTCCCTCCTCTTTTCTCTTCTTTTCTCTCGTTTCCTTCGTTTCCTGAGTTGAAACCTCGTTTACTGGACGAGAGAAACTTCAGTTTGATTCATGTTTTCACACAAACTGTGAAGTTTCTTCTGTTTCTTCTTCTTAAAGTTTCATCCTTTCACGTTAATTCACACAAGTTCTGCACGAAGGAAACGGATCAGAGTCTATGAAGTCTGGAAACACCGACTTTAAATAAACCTATTTACCTTCAGTCAATGAAACTCGTTAAAATCTCATGAAACAAGAGCCAGAGGTGGTTTACACACACACACACGCGCACACACACACACACACACACACACACACGCACACACACACACACACACACACAGCAGCTCAACGTCTCCGTGTCCTTTCGGATCATCAGAATCCGTCTGAGCTTTGCAATAAGACGGGAACTGAAACCCTGAAACCCGACTCAGAGCTGGTTTAACTAGACCAGACGCTGCTGAGGCTGACTGATGTGTGTGTGTGTGTGTGTGTGTGTGTGTGTGTGTGTGCGAGCTGGGCGTGGTGACCTGGTGTGGACCTGCCAGCTCAGCCTCCATCATGTAAACCTCGTTAAGACGTCGCAGTAATCAGAGCGTGAAACACTGACGGCGTTCCTCTTTTCTTCTCCTGCCGCCATGTTTATCCTCGCTGCTCGACCCGCCGGCCGGCACGAGAAATATTAGCTTTTATTATCAACACGCTGCATTTTTCATGAATGAGTAAGCCGACAGAAACATCTGCAGAGAGCAGAAACAAAGAGTCACAGCTCAGAGAAAAGAAACCGACATCAGAGTTTACTGTCGTCCAATCAGATCACAGGAGACAAACAGATCCGAACTCTTTTCACCGTTTTCCTTCAGAGTTTCTGCAGAAAATCAAACCAAACGGTCAGTAGAAGAAACATGAACAAGAACAGAAAAAACCTGATAGCTAATAATTTAAATCACTGAAAGTTTGGAAACATTTTGAGCGTTTGTGTTCAGAGCTGATCGGAAAAACACACACACACTCACACACACACAGGGAGTGATCAGCTGTGTGAGTGTGTTGGTTGTGAGGCGTTCAGGAGCTGCTGACCTGTGTGGGTCACATCAGAGCTCGGTGTGTGTGTGTTCATGTTCATGATGTGTGTGTGTGTGTGTGTGTGTTTGTCTGGTTTTGTGTAACCGGCGTCTGGGCCGCGGTGCTTCAGCAGGCATCGGGCCGTCGATCAGCCGCCGACCCTTCACCCCGGCGTCCCGGCTCGGCCCGTCTCGGCAGCTGCTCCTCTGCTCTTTCTTGTCATTGTGTCGTCTTTTCATTGAGCCGGCGAAGGTCTGAGCCGCTCGACCATTTCCATAATCTCCATTAAACACTTCAAATGGGCGCTTTAAGAGCGCTGCCATCTGCATAATCCCATTAAGTCTGGAGCCGCGGCGACACAACGCCGCCGCAGCCAGCAGGAGCTCCGGCTCAGGTGGAAGAAAAGTGTCGGAGAAAAGGCAGATTTAGTTTCTGTCAGGTTTCTGAATGAATGAAAGGAGACGAGGAGACGAGGAGGCCTGACAGTTTAGGAGCCAAAGGAGAAAAAATAAAAAGTCTTTTTGGTCTAAAAGCTTCATCCTGGTGTAAATCTGCTGGTGCTTCCCCTCCGTCTGGGGAAAAGTCCGCTTACAGAGTTTCCTGCCCCCCCCCCCTCCTCAGACGAAGAAGAAAAACAGATTCACGCTTTCTGATGACAAGGAAAGTAGGTCAGATTTAAATTCAGACTAAATCCGGGTGTTTGAGCGTCGCGCTGACGCTCGTAAAGCAGCAGCTGGCTGCTCGCTTCGCTCCACGCAAACCTGATCCCACCGAGAGGCCGTCAGCCTTCAGACCGAGAGGCCTTCAGACCTTCAGACCTTCAGACCTTCAGACCTTCAGACCACAGAGACTCAGAGCCGGCTGAAACCGGGCCCAGAGTCCCAGGGACCAAAGATCCACAGAGGTGAAGACAGAAATGAAACATCCATCACAGATCAAAAGGCCCGTGAAGACGCAGGAAACTGGTTTGGTGATTAATGAAGTTCAGACGCCTCCTGAGGGAAAAACTAATGAAGCAGAGAGAGAAAACAACCGGTTCTGTTTCAGCTGCAGAACCTGCAGAACCTGCAGAACCTGCAGAACCTACAGCTGGAGGACGAGATGCAGGACGAGACGCAGGAGACACAGACGTCCACAGCCGGCGCGTCTCCGCCATGTTTCAGAGGACAACAGACTGATGACGAGTCATCACGTCCTCATGTTAACACACTTTAAACCTCCACTGACTGCTGAGTGTGTGTGTGTGTGTGTGTGTGTGTGTGTGTGTGTGAGAGTGTGTGTGTGTGTGTGTTTAACCAACACAAGTTCAGTTCACAGAAATGAAACATCGTCAGAAAAAAACGACATGTTGCAACATTTTGTTTCTCGGCGGCTGGAAACTAACGAACACGTTGCAGACGACTGATGCATGAAAATAACGATTGATTACAGATTATTGATCGTTTCTGCAGATTTGTGTCAGTGAGCTGATCATCAGTTTGTTCCTGCAGTTTGAGATTTGAGTTACGAAACAAAGACGAGAAGAAAAAACAGGAGTTTGATGGATCGCTGCCCCATGTGGATCAAAGCGGTACTGTTTCCTGACGTAAAGATCCTGATCGGCGTCTCGATTGAACAGACAAACAAAACAAATTTTTATTAATAAAACTGGCTAAGATCATTTTATTTATCTTTTTCGTAAGTCAACCGTGATGACGAGGAAACAAACGCAGCTTCATTTTACTAAAATTTGATGTTTATTCATGAAATCGTACAGCTGACGTGTTGAAAAGCTGAAGTTATCGACGTTCATGTCTTCAAAACGACAGGAAACATGTCGGTGACAAACGAGACTCGTCAGTTTTTCACAGAAGACTTCGACCTGCCGGAGCTCGTCAACACAGAAACATGGACGCTTCAAACTGGGACCATTTCAGAACCAGTTCAACACACACATAAACACACCCGGTCGGGTCCGGCTCCGGCTCTGATGACCCGTGAGGTAAAAAAAAAAGCATTGTGGTCTGAGCTGTGATTGGACGGCGTTCAATGATTCATGAGTCGTCTCCGAGCAGGAATTCCAGGTCATCCATAATGAATAAGAGCAAACATTAAAGAGTCGGTGCTGTGACGGGAACTCGGAGGTCTGCAGGAGCGCCGACACACACCAACAACACACACCCGGCTCTATCCCAGCATGCACCGGGTGACGGGCAGGTTACACAGCTCGTTTAATCTAAATGTAAGTTTTGTGCCCAGAACCAGAACCAGAACCAGAGTTCCCAGTTGGCTGCAGACTAACAGGCCTCAGACTCTGATGTTTCTTCCTCTTTTGTTTTAAACTGTAAAACTTCTTTATTTTAAATAGATTTTTATTTATGACGTTTGTTCGTCTGCAGGAAAATAAAAAAATGTTTTTGAGGTTTAACTCGGACGACATCAGTTCATCCGGCCGACGGTCCAGACGGGCGTCGAACCGACAACCTGAGAGTCCAGGACTTCAGACTGCATCCAAGTGTTAGCTTCAATGCTAACTGCTAACTCAAACCAGGAAGTCCTGTTTCGGCTGGTCTCAGATCAGCTCTGAACACTTTAATTAACCTTCAGGGTGAAGAATGGGGGGTGGAGGTGGGGGGCATCACTCCACCCGCCCTGCTGGTCTGTCACCAGGCAGAAATCAAACTGTCCTCATTCACATCGATGTCAAACAGATTCAGGAAAAAGAAACTGAACGAAAAGCTTCAGCCGAACGAAACAAACGACTCGTTTCAGAGTTCAACGGAGATTCAACATCAAACACGTTAAACCGACAGGAAGTGAAACCGTCTGAAGGACGGCGGCTCCGAAGGTTCAGTGAAACCGTCCGAACACAAGAAGAGACGTCAAACAAAAACTACAGCGAGAAACCACAAAACACAGAGACCCGGAGAGTCTGCAGGGGACAGGAAGCAGCAGCGACATCACTTCCTCCATCAGTTCCTCCGTCAGTTCCTAATCGGGGGAAAATATTCTGATCGATTGATTCGGATCAATCTGCTGCTCATTCAGCCGTTTGCTGATTATTAGTTTATCAATGCAAAAGAAACAAATCAATCAGAAAATTTAATCTTGAAAATGTTTAAATAAAAGAAAAGAGTTTAATTCTGTTAATGAAGCAACATTTGATGTTCGTGTTTCTGCGTGTGATCGAGTTTTTAAAAACGACGTCTTTTTAAAAACGTTTCCTTCCTGCTGTCAGAATCTCTGTCGTTAAAAAAAAAAGGTATCTGTGAAAACGCGACGTTGTGACGTTGTGATCAGCCAAACCTGCCGAGAACTCGATGAATTCATTTAAATCAAATAACAGAATATTCCAACACCGTCTGTGTTTTCTCCTCAATAAACAGGAAAACACTTAAACTTAAACTTGCATGATTTTGATAATTTTGCAAAGTGTCTTTTTTTTACAGGTTTTGTTTTTTTCTGACATTTTTTGTTCCCACAGTTTTTTTTTTTTTGGCACATTAGAAATAAAATAATGACGCAGCAGCTGAACGTGAGTTTCTCATGTCGATGATTTTACAAAATTTTTCTCCACAAAGAGAGAATTTCAGTGACAATCAGTAAAAAATATTTGGAGCAAAACTTTGATTCTATAAAAGCAGACTGAACATCAGTGTCCTGAACGTCACACCGAAGGGCTTCGTGATCTCTGTGGTGAGTTCAGGTGACTTTCTGATCCTGCAGAGACCAGAACCAGAACCAGAACCAGAACCACCATCGGAGCTTCTGTCGCAGCTTTACATTAAAAACATTTTGTTCCATGATGCAAATGTTTTTGTTTTGAAATGATATTTTTATTTGATTTCTTTTTATCGTAGAAACTTTATTTTATTATTCAGATTTTCGTTTGTTTGAATTTTTAAAATCTTTGTCAAGTTTTAATGATCAAATCTGAGATCGACAGTAAATTTCGATTCATGTGTTTCATAAAGAAATCATAAAAAGACACGCCGACATTACGAACAGTAATTTGTTTATAAAGTTTCACCGTGTTTGAGTGAAAAATGTTCTTTCCAAAACTGCTCGTCTCGGTTCCACAGAAACATCTGGAACATCCAGAGGTGATTTTTTTATCTAGAGGCAGAATCAATTCTCATTTCTCAGCACAGCAGCGTCGGTTTGTCTCCTACGAATACGTGAAAAAGGAGCCTGAAGGAAACAGTGAAGTGAGCAGCAGGTTTGCAGCCTGCGGGGAGGAAAGCGCCCCCACAGGACGGGCTGACACACTGCAGCCTGCTCCAGGGCTCGTCGGCAGCTGAGCTCCTCCCTGCTGATGTTGCACAGCTGGACCACCGGGGCCTGAACCGGCGACCTGCAGCCCTCCGGCTCACCACGAGGCTCCTCCCACCTTCAGAAGGGCCAATCAGGAGCCTGATGACACGTGCCTTTGTTACTTTGAGTTTGTCAGTGAGGCCGAACCACCTGAAGGACTCATGCAGACCAGAGACGGCGTCAGGTCCGCCTCAGCAGACGGAGGGGAGGTTAGACTCCACCCGCCCCGAATCACTCCCCTCTGTGTCTCAGCTCCGTCCACAAACACACCTTTTGTTTTCAGCGCCTGATAATTCGGATTAACAGCAGCGCGAACGCTCAGGAGGACTGGCTAATCCTGTTAGAGCAACACCTGAGCTGCAGGCTAATCCTGTTTGGAGCCCAACACACACACACACACACACACACACACACACACACACACACACACACACACAGAGCAGAAGCTCAATGAACTGCTGATGGACAACACCTGGAGGACCTCAGTGGGCGGAGCTTAATGCAAGGGTCCAGTGTCACACCTGTCACACCACATCAGTGAGCTTTTCACTGACCTGAACCTGAAGGTCTGAGATGTTTCATCAGCACAGCAGGAACCGCTCAGGTGATCAGTTTCACTTTATTGATCTGATGTGATTGAAAATCAAACTGCAGAATGTGACAGAAACTGACCTGAGATCAGCTGAGCGGCGCCTCCACCAGACACTGAAACTGACCACAGATCAGTTAGTCTGACCATGTGACCTCAGCGCCACCTGCTTCCTGTTTCCTGTCAGAACCTTCAGGTCTGAATGTGAATCACCTGATGGACGTTCAGAGTCGAGAGAAGATCAGATTGATCCGATTGATTGACTGAACCAATAAAACGAGTCCGGACGAACTCAGGAACAAGTGTTTCAGCCTCCGGATCACCAGGACGGATGAAGACGCCGGAGACGTCCGTCCGTCCTTCCATCCGTCCGTCCGTCCGTCCGTCCACAGAACGTCTCCGGCGTCTCACTCGCTGCCGCTCACAGTCCTCTGGATGCTGAAGGTCCCGTCCAGCCTCAGTGGGACCTGAAGGATCCATCATCCTGGACTCTGGAGGCTCCACCTGTTCACCTGCAGGGACTCGGAGTCTCCGTCAGGACGCGTTTCCAGTCTCAGGTCGCACTTTGTTCTCATCTTGTCCAATAAAGTTGTTTGTTCTCTGTCTTTTTATGTGAAATGCACCTTTAGGCGTCAGACTTCAAACGCTCGCTGATGTTTCCTGCTCGTTCTGACTCTCTCTCTCTCTGTCTCGGCGTCCTCGGACGCCCTCGCTCAGCTCACAACCTCAGACAGAAACTTCACATGTAAAGTGATGAAACTGGCTTCATGAGGAAGACTTCATCGTTTTCTGACGCTCGGAAACAAAAACGTTTCACATTTTCAGAAGCTTCGAGGTCGCGTCACATGTTCATAAGGTGATCACATGTCACGCTGCATCACCTCATGACATCAGCTCGCGTCCCGTCATCACATGACAAACAATGTTTAACTAAAGTTCTGCTGAAACGAGTCGCAGCGACTCGATGTGAGCGTGGAACTTCCTGTTTGCTGATCTGACGTCAAACTGCTGATTCCTTCATCACCGATCAGCTTCATCAGCCGATTCTGATCAATACTCTGAACAATCTCACCGATACACAATCTATAAACAGAAACACAAATAAAATCACAGAGCAGGAGGTCAAAAACTCTGAAACCTGTGAAACTCAACCTCAGTCTGTTTTTCCTCAAACTAACTTTCTGACTGTGTGTGTGTGTGTGTGTGTGTGTGTGTGTGTGTGTGTGTGTGTGTGTGGGTG
>JAPZDV010000021.1:27610544-27622657 GCA_029814665.1 Acanthurus lineatus | reverse complement strand
GTGCAGACCCCGGGGCCTCGCTGGGGGCTTCAGTGCAGAAACGGGCAACGCTGGGGGCTTCAGGGCAGAAACTGGGGCAACGATGGGGCCTTGAGGGCAGAAACAGGGGCAACGAGGGGGACTTGAGGGCAGAAACAGGGGCAACGAGGGGGCTTAAGGGCAGAAAAAGGGGCCTGAGGACAAACTACAGACTGAGAGCTGCATGACAGGACAGGGACTGGATCGTGATTTAGGATTCAGGACGAGGACTCGGGACAAACATGGCAACCTCAGAGCAAAAACACAGACTTGGGGCAGCAAAGTCAGGAACTTCAGGGCCAGAACAAAAGCTTCAGGACAACCAGGGCTTCGCAGAGTTCAAAATATCTGTGCATTAAAGAGGCTTTGAGAGCCGAGGCAGCAAAGAATGACTCACTGGAAGAACTTGAAGGCCTTGACCACGGCTCCTGAGCTGGAAAACAACATCCTGAGGTCTTCTTCAACCACAGACGGGCTGCAGACAGAAAGGAAAGAGCAGAGGTCAGGTTCACGTTCTGGTTTGAGGGACGCTGCTGTCGTTTGAGTCAAACACTTACGGGATGTTGGAGAGGTGCAAGGTGGCCGAAGGCGGGAAGATGTTGGAGTAGTTTTTGGAGCCGGGCTTCTTGAAGCGGTGCAGGGGGGAGTTGCTGTAGTCTTTGGTCAGGCCCTGGTCCTCGTGGCCTTCGCGGGGGAGCTGCACGCTGGTGTGTTTGGACAGCGTGATGCGCAGAGACTTCCCATGCAGCTGCTGGCCGCTCAGGTGGCTCATGGCTGCGAGAGACGGTGAAGGAAGCGGCTCAAGTTTCTGCTTCTGACTGCATCCAAGTATTCATTCATTCATTTCACGGTTCTGTCACATGTTATGCTGCACAGAGATTTATTTCCTCTCCCCTTATTTATTTCTTAACCAAACATACGTAATGTTTCACACAGTGTTTGCAAGGCAGAGTCTTTTTAATCAGAGGGGAGAGAAAAAAGATGGAGAAGAGCAAACAAAAACGGTCCTCCACCAGAATCAACCTGAGGACTCTGCGATCACATGATTATCAACATTTGAAGAGCCAATCAGCAGGCGTCGTGCTCTCGGTCGAGCCCGCTGAGCGCGTGCAGGACGGGAGGTTACCTAGCTGAGCCTGCGTGCTGTCGGACATCTGAACCAGAGCGTTCTCCTTCTTGTTGAACAGGATTTTCACTCTCATCACGTCGCCATAAACACCTTAACACACAGCCAGACATGAACACAGGTTAGACTCACCGCACAGGAAGTGTGTGTAAACACACAAACATGATGAGCGACACACAGAGCTACGCCTGCTACTCTCTACAGAAAGCTGTGAATGAAACCGGTCTGACCGCAGCCTGCCGAGTCACTGACCTCAGTCTACTGAGGAGACCCGAGAGATGAGCTCTCGCCTCGTGCTAACGACAGAAACTCGGCCAGAGTCCCGAGCGTCAAACAGCAGCGAGACGCCGCCGGCAGAAAGGTGGGAAACGCTAACAAACTCCGCAGTTTAATTTAGAAGGCAGGAATTTCTGAATGTTACACAAAGGAAGTGCAGCGAGGAGATTAAGGGCGGGGGTCAGAGGAAATTAAAATGGCAGATTAACACCGTGTAGGAGCTATGAATTATGGGAGTGCTGACTGGAACAAAAAACAAAACAAAAGAGCAGCTGATTCAGCACTGATGACATGCAATCTGAAAGAAACCCAGCATGCAAACTCAAAAACTCAGGTTGACTACGATAAGATAAAAACACAATAAATGCAGCTCGCGTTTAAACAGCAAGACGGCAAAGAGACGCTGAGGGGAATAAAGTTCAGTTTGTGCTGCTCACAGGACCGAAAAACTAACAATCTGCTTTCAGAGTTTTCTGCTGCAGCTGCGTTTCTGCATTTAAAGACTTTCAAACTGGATACAAAAACATTAATTACAATCTTTTTCATTCCTGAATCCAATTAGTGTTAATTAGTTTGATTTGGCAAAAAGTTTAAAAAAAAACAGTAAAACGCAGTTCGGTTGAAATCTGGATGTTATGTTGTGGTTTCAAATACGTATCTGACATATTAAAAAAACAGCTGGAGTCACGTGACTTTTGCACCATGAAGCTTCTGATTGGGACAGTGAAGCTGATCAGGTATTGATCAGTAATCAGGTATTGATCAGTGTTCAGGTATTGATCAGTGAAATCTGGTTCCAATGAGCCAAGAAGCTGCAACCTGAACGTTTCACATGTCTGACGGACATGGAAGGAGACTATGAACATGTGTCTCAACATCTGTCCTCTTGGTGCTCTGAGGACCCAAAGATCTGGAACCATCTCAAACAGAACCAGGTCCCAGAACCCGACCAGAACCAGAACCAGACCAGAACCAGACCCTGAACCAGAGTCAGAGGGACTCTCCATGCGTGAAGCTGTGAGCAGCACAAACTTTCTGACTGGACAGAAACTGAGGAAACGGGACTTTTTGGTCTTTTGGATGAACTGGACCTTCACAGATGTTCAGGCAGATGTTGCAGCTCCAGACAGCCAATCACTGAAGAGAGCTGCTCTGATTTGAGCTTTGATAATTAATCAATACCTGGTTTCTGGTTTCCGATCAGAAACTGACGGACTGATCGTCAATGAGATCAGCTGCAAACAGTTATTTCTTTATTACAACATCTAGATTTACTGATTTTATTCATGATTTTATTCATGATTTTAATATTCCATATCAATAGATTCTCTCATTTTGTTCCTGTTTGGACGTTTTGGTGTCATGGTTTGTGTGTTTGAGTCTGTCTGGGCTCATCAGCCTGAAAACACGGAGCTGCAGAAGCTGCAAATATTGTGAATAAACTCAAATCAACACACAGAATCTGACAAAACCAGCAGACACTCATATTTTTCATTAAAAAAAAAAACATGAAAAAGGTGAAAACAAACAGAAAATCAGAACAATCAGGTGGTAATGATAATTAAAAATAAGCTAGTGACAACATACCGAAGAGAATAAAGAGGCAGTGGGGCGTAACTCTCTTTAAAGACAGCAGAGAAGGCAGCGGAGGGACAGGACAGGTAAAGGTGGGAGGGCAGGACAGGTGGAGGGTCCGAGGCGTTTCCATGGCAACAAATTAAAAGGGAAAAAAAGACAGGTGAGGGGTCAATCAGGAGGTTAATTACCTTTGGAGAGGAGGGGTCAGATAATGTCAATATGAGGAGAACATGGTGACACATGACTGGACAGGTGTGTGTGTGTGTGTGTGTGTGTGTGTGTGTGTGTGTGCATGCCTCTGTGTGTGTGTGCGTGCGTGTGCGTGTGCGTGTGTGTGTGTGTGTGCATGTGTGCGTGTGTGTAGTTGAATGTGAAAGCACAGGAACATTACAGGAAGTCAGACGGTGTCAGAAACGTGGAGGAGGACATGAACCACGAAGGTTCGTGTGTGAATGTCGTCTCTCCTCGGGGCACTGCGACCTCTGACCTCTGAACTCTGTGATTGGCTGTAATGTTGCTGATGTAAGAGGTTCATAAAGACAGTCTGACGTGATGATTTTCATTGGAGGAGAGTCGGTGTGGATGTCTGAGCTCTTTGCTGCAGACGGACAGAAAAACTGTGAACTCGCTGCACATAAACTTCACTTCTTTCGAATTTATTCATGAAATAAATAAACAAAGTGTCCCTGAGCTCCGCCCACATCCTCCCTGTGTGAGTGAGAGACGTGTGACCCTCAGTGTTTGTCATGACCTGAGAGTTTAGCAGAGAAATGTAACAAACAGAAACAAACATCTTCTGTGCAGAGTGAACGCTTTAAAGACACATCATGTGGAAAACTATGAAACATGTTTAAATAAATACGTTTACATTCGAAGACGCCTTCGACTCTGATCAGCTGGCTACGGGACGGAGGTGAGCAGGGTCAGACTGAAGGACTCACCTCAGGGTTGAGGTTGCTGATTAGCAGGACACAGACTCCGGCAGGGAGGGGGGGGAATCCCAGCCTGGTGGCCCCGGGGAGGGACAGAGAGGCCAGGCCTCCGGGCAGAGCGGGGACCGTCAGGCCTGGATAGGGGAAGGACACTGGGAGAGGTGAGACGAGTGAACGACAGTCGAAAAACTGCAGGAGACGTCTGACTGACAGCAAAACAATCATCCAGACTCTGAACCTGAGCCGGCAGAGATGAACCCACGTCACCGGCTTCCTCCGACACTTTACAGACTCAACTTCACCGATTCATGAGAGACACGAAAACCTTTTGTTCTTCATGCAAAGTTCAGTTTCCTCAACTTCACAAACACTTGGTTCTTTATGTCTCTTCTAGTTTAGTTAAATCTACTTTTCTTACGCTGTGAATCACTTTTCCAGGAGTGTATTCTTTAAAAAATACATAAACAAATAAATTTTTGTGAATCTTAATCATCAGTGTTTTGTTTTATTTTGATTATGTTTCTCATAATTTGCTCTTTGTTATTAAAGAGGAAACTCTTTCGGTTTGATAAAATGCTTTTTGGGATCTTTGGAGATCTGTGAAGAACAGGATCTGCTCTCTGTTTCCCTCCCTGTGATCCACCTGCAGCTGCCTGATCGGACCTCTGCAGGTGAGACTCACCTGCAGGCTGGATGGTGAAGGCCGGCGGGAAGGCGTGAGTGGCTCCTGCGTACGGAGCAGCTGAGATGATACCTGGAGCTGCAGAGAGGAAGCAACAGCTGAGTGGCAGTAAAGAGGGGGAGGGGCTTCAGAAACCTGTCAGCCAATCAGACTCAAAGACTATAACTGTTTCTGACGTCACTTTTTACTCCTTCTGATAATAATCACTCACTCACTGTGTCAAAATAAAAGCACATTCAATATAAAACTGCTGTGTGTCGAGTTTAAACAGCGAACTAAAGTCCTGTTTGATGCATCATGAGACAAACTGTGAGGTTCATTAAGTTTCATCTCTAATGTGAAGATGAGCTCGTGTCTGCTCTCTGTCGGTGACGTAACCTGCTGCTTTCATGAGCGTTCAGTGATGCTGCTGGTGTGGGGTCTTACTGAAGGCTGCGGCCATGGCCGGGTGCTCCATGGTGGGCTGGTTGTCTCCGGAGGGCAGGTCGGGTCGGGTGAAGTCGCGGCTCTTCTCGTTGTTGTATTTGACGTTGAGGCTGGTGAGTTTGGAGAAGCTGATCCTCAGAGTGCAGCAGCCGTTGTAGATGTTCTGTCCGTCCAGAGACTGAAACACACCAGCAGGTGGAGTTAGAAAAGAGAGCAGCTCACTGAGGTGATGAAGCCTCCGCCTTCCTGCAGGGTGCAGCTCTCACCAGTTTGGCTGCCTGAGCCGACGCTCCGTCAGGATACTGCAGCAGAGCCTGGAACTGACTGTTCTTGGTGAAGACGATGATCCTCAGCACCGTGCCGAACTTTGAGAAGATCTGAGGAGCAAACGGAGCAGAAATGTCTCATAGCATCCTGAGGCTTAGGACGCTAACGTAACTAGCCTGCTTACTGAAGCTCGGCCTATTTACAGCGAATCAGCTCGTGTTTCAATTTGCTGTACATGTGTGACTGAGACCCAACTTTTATTTTCATTCTTTAAGTCTCTTTTCTTTCCCTTTACACCTGTAACTGCAGTGACTGTGTGCTGGGCTCTGAATGCTGCCAAAATACTAGAGACCTACACTCAATGCTGTACCTGAATGCATCATAAGCAGAGATTGTGCAAGATATGCTGAGCTGCAAAGTTACTGTCAAAGTAACGTCCAAGTCCCGTCTTCTGTCTGAGACATCAAGCCAAAGAGCTGCTGATGTTCATGACGTCTGCGTTCTCGTGTGTCATGTCTGTGTATTGGTTCAGGTGTTGTGTTACCTGGCAGAGGGCGTCCAGGGAAACGGGGTAGACCAAGTTCTCCACCACCACCCTCAGTACTGAGCTCGGGGCCGCCCCGGCCGTGTCCACATGGGATGCAGTGAGGGCCCGGAGAGCCGCCTGGGCCCTCTGAGAGAGGACAGAGGGAGGAGCCTCAGCAACATGCACATGCTAACAGACTCTAACAGTGGCTAACAGAGGCTAACAGACTCTAACAGTGGCTAACAGAGGCTAACAGATGCTAACAGTGGCTAACAGACTCTAACAGATGCTAACAGTGGCTAACAGACTCTAACAGTGGCTAACAGACTCTAACAGATACTAACAGTTGCTAACAGACTCTAACAGATGCTAACAGTGGCTAACAGATGCTAACAGTGGCTAACAGGTGCTAACAGTGGCTAACAGACTCTAACAGTGGCTAACAGACTCTAACAGTGGCTAACAGACTCTAACAGTGGCTAACAGACTCTAACAGTTGCTAACAGACTAACAGTTGCTAACAGACTCTAACAGTGGCTAACAGTGGCTAACAGTGGCTAACAGACTCTAACAGTGGCTAACAGTGGCTAACAGTGGCTAACAGATGCTAACAGCGCTGAGCGAGGTGTACCTCCTGGTTGGGGGAGTTGTCAGTCTTGAGCTCCTTGTGGTTGGAGAACTGGACGTAGACCGGATGGTGCCTAATGAAGGGCATGACTGTGGAGTAATACCCCACCATGTTCTGAGCTGCTTCCTCTGAGTTCATCTCTAAGAAGGCCTGAAGAAAACAGGACAGTTCAGCACATGACGGACAGGTCGGCGTGGGACGCAAACAGCACCGTGAGTCGGGTTCCTCACCTGGTTTTTGGCTTTGAGCATCAGCAGGTTGGTGACGTCTCCGAAGGGCAGACCGAGGCTGATCACCTCGGTCTCTGTGATGTCGCTGGGAAGCTTGCGGATGTGAATGACCCTGGACGGCACCCCCGGACCTCTTATGTCACCTTTGAACTTTTTACTGTCGTTGCCATTGGCTACAGGAGGACAGGAAGCAACATCAACAACAAACTTCAGGACACAATGAGCTGCAGTTCAGCAGGTGGAACAGGTGGATGAACAGCTCCACCTGTCTCAAAGTTTCATTCATAAACAAAACAACGTGTCTCACCTGTGGTGCTCATGATATATGGGCCGTTGGAGACGCTGGAGAAAAGCTCGTCAGATCCTCTCTGAAAGACAGACAGACAGCAGGGTTACCGCCACAGACAGACAGGCAGACAGGCAGACAGACAGGCAGGCACACACACACATACACACACACACACACAAAACTAAGATAACTGATTAATTATGAGACAAAAGCAGAATTCCTTGTATTTTGGACCGACAAGTTTGACATTTTTGCTTGAAACAAAACTTCAAAAGATTGAAAAATGATCAAACCTGTTACAAATCTATAAATCAATAAACTAATAATCACTCAGATTGATGCTCCAGTCTGTCCTGTAGGGAGCTGAATCAGTTAACAATGGGACAACAGTGGAAACTCGAGAATTCCCAAATACAACAAGTGCAGTTCAGGCTGCTGCCACCAGAGGTCGCTGCAGAGCCACAACTCAAACACAGAAACAAACAAGTAAACCACAGTGGAGCCGTCCATGAGAGGAGTGAAACTAAAAACAGTGAGTATCAGGCAGGTCTGACATCCACTTCAGCCTGAACGTCCTGTGATCACTGTGACACCCCCACCCTGCCCCCCCCTGGTCCCAGCCGGGGGTGAATTCCTGTGCTGTGGAGCTCAATGAAAACCAGATGTAGACAAACAGGCTGAGCCTCATTCAACAGACTCAGATTCACACAGACTCGACACAGAAGCATGAGAATTCACGACGTTTAAACCGGCAGAACAAAGAACCACAGAGCTCGAACACGACGCACTCGCAGAACAGACAGAACATACGTTTGTTTAGACTGCGTTACTTCTAACGGCGTCTGTGAACCTGCTCAGAGGCTGCAGATGGAGACGAGCTAGAAGCTACGTTCACTTCCTGTCAGGTAACTGCGATAAACTCAACATCCCGAACTAAAAACATTAGTTCTAATAACACATTAGCTGAGGGAAAGTTTTTTTAACACATCAAAACAATTTAACTCAGATCCCCAAGTTGTTTTTAAAGAACAGAGCCACATTTTACAGCCTGAAAATCGACCTGTGAGCGCCCTCTGGTGGACAGACTCTTTCAGACGAGCTTAAGCTTCAGTTACAACCACAAACCAAGATGGACAAAGCGTCTCCACCTGCACTTCATAACCATGAGGTCACCTTTGCCTTCTGCAGGAAGACGTCTTAAGACGGCAGCAACACGACTCACAGAGATGAACACACAGACTGAAGAACCAGCAGGACAGAAGAAGACATCATGGAGAACGAGATGCAGGAGGAGAGGGAACCAGAAGAACCCAGAACTGCCTCTGCTGCCTTCCAACGTAATCCAACAAACTGAACCAGGGTCGGCCCACCTGTCACCTGCCTGAGCCGACCCCTGCTGCAGACAAGGCGAGTCACATGATCGACTCCTTCCCACAGCGCTCATCCATCAGCCCCGTCACCGCCACGCAGAAACCCCTGCTCTGAGGAAAACACCGACCACTTCACTGTTTTCATTCTGTTTTTCTGATGTTTACTGACGAAACTTCCTGCTGATGTTTCACATTCAACAACTTCTAGCAGCGACTACAGGCTTCGACAGTGAAACACCAGCAGAAGAAGATTAATTTAACACCAGATGGCTCAAATCAGATCTGACCGGCTGTCTGTCACCATATAAAAAGGGTACACATTTCCGTATCACTCCACGTTAAATAGTCCTAGCTTGTTTCTCTCGTATCAAGGCAGAGTGAGACATTTAGAGCTGAAGACGCATTTCAAACGTTCAGGATCAACTTGGACCTGACTGTGGAGGACCGAGCAGCACATATCTGACGTCCTGAGTGAAATAAACTCGACTGACTGACTGATGACACAGTTCATGAGGTCGGGCTGACTGCGGGGTAACGGCTAAGCTAACTCTCTAAGCTAACTCTCTGAGCTAACTCTCTGAGCTAGCATGCTGCCCTGTAAGAAGGCCACCAGGAGGAGCCTTTTCTCCTGAGAAGAAAGGCTCATTAACACCTTATGAACATGTTAACAAAAAGGTTTGAGTCCATTACTGTTGTCCCATTAACTGTGATAAAATCACAACCTACCACAAAAGTCCTGAGATGCTGCAAAGTTATACTCCATATCTGTGGTGTCATACTGCAATATTTGACAGCTAACATCCTAAAATTATTGGTGTCATATCGTTCTGATCCATGGCATCGCTCTCCTGCTGCAGTTTCCTTCTTCATGTTTGATTTGTTTTGTTTCTGGCTCTGCTGAGCATCAAAGTCTTAATAACGGAGAAACAGTGAAGAGGAAGCATCTGGAAGGAGATGAATGAGAGGAGAACCAGCTAACCAGACAAAGGGAGGCTGACAGGACTCTGCTGTTACTGACAACAGGTCAACATGGAGGAGCTGAAACCCAATTACACCAAACAGGAAAAGAAATCAACCGTTTACACTCGATATTTTAACTCTCTGCAAACTGTGATGAGCATTTTATGCTTTTGTCTTTGTTTTCTTCTCACAGTTAAGAAAGTAATCAGTTACATCAGGACATATTTTAGAGTCAGAGTCATGTGTTTGCAGAAGGTTTAAGCAGCAGCCACAGTTTCTGTCGGAGGAACCTGAGCAGGTTTTCATGTGAACAAAAGCAGCTCAGATCTTCTTACTGCTCTGCACATGAATAATGGAGCAGAAACCCGAGTCCTGCTCTCTTCTCAGCCTCCCTGTTTGGATCTGTAGCTGCTGTGTGACAGCTGCTGACCAAGCAGTCGACCCACAGACGAGCAGACATCTTGTTTTAACAGCCTGTCGGCTCGTATCATCGCTGAGGATCTGCTGCGTTGTTCTGGCTCCGCGATGCAGCATCATGTCCACCATCTCTGCTCGTTTCTGCTTCTGTCTCCTGAATCTTTTGCTGCGTTCAAATCAAACTCAGATGCAGAAAACGTTCATCAAAGCACATCGACAGTCCGATGAATCTTCAGCTGTGTTTTAACCAAATGATCTGTTTTGGTTATATTTCAACCATAAACCTCGAGGTCGGTCACAATCCAGCTGGAGACCTTTGCAGCTTCTCTGTCCTCATTTCATGTCATCTCTGTACTCTGAATACTCTAATTTAAGCTTAAAAAGTCCCAAAACTTTAAAAAGACCAGCATACTGTAGTTTCAGCTAACAGAGTCTCAGTCTTTCTGTCTCGCAGTAACTGGATTCACTTGGTTGGTTGACCAAAAACAAGATATTTAAAGACATTTTCCAATAAAACTGTCTTTTTTTTTAATGTTTGTTTCAGACTAAACAACTAAATAATCCCAAAATAAAACAAACAGATTAATTAACTATAAAAATGGTTGTTTTTTGCTGCTCCTCCCTTTCTGAACTGATGGAAAAAACTCAGAACCTGAACCAGTGAAAGTTTACTGTGTCTGTTGCATCTGCGAGTCAGTTTTTCTTCTTTCCTCTTTCCGGCACAAGTCAGTGAGTCACATTAAATCAAATTATTTCCTGTTTCAACAGGAAATAGATCTGACTGATGATGCACAGGCCTTAAAACGCACCGATCGTGTTTAATTACTGAAACTGTTTGTCTCTGGAAATCATGTCACGATTTTCTTACGTCTGGAAAAGACAAACAGTTGAATCCATACTGGAAGCAGCAGCTGACCTCAGACCTGCTGCCTCACTGATGCAGGAAAAACACTGAACTGCACCTTTAACAGGATTCACTCCGACTGTTCGAGGTGGTTTCAGATGACTCGCCTGAGGCCACGGGAGGAAATTGGAGAGCTGTGATCAACAAAAGGACTCCTCCTCCTCCTCCTCCCACTCCCACTCCCAGCAGCCCCTGCTCCCGTCACTTCCTGCTCTCGGATCACAGCCGCTCTGCCTTCATGTGGTTTTGGCTCAGATTCTGGGTTTTGTCCTAAAACCAGCAGCGGCGGTGTCGGTCACCGCTCTGCTGCCGGACACATACCAAACATGATTACTGAGGAGAGAGCAGAGGAATGTGAGCAAAGGCTGCTGGGAGATCAGGCAACACCACACACCCAGATACATTATTCTGCTCTGTTTCTGCCTCTGTTCATACTCTCAATCAACTGAAGGTGCTCAGCGAGCGGCAGCACACCTGACCACGGCGTGACCACCGCCGACCACGGCGTGACCACAGCCGGCACCAGCTCAGGGTCTGTGATGGGCAGGAAGTGAAGCCCCCACAAGGACAAGAATTTAACTTCTTTTTGGCTCAGAATGACACACTAACAGGACATTCTGTTAAAGAAACTAAAAACAGAAAACTCATGTTAGAAACTGAAAGCCTTGTTCCAGCTTCTGTCGCGCTCACATCACCTGCTGCTCGGTGATAATTATCTATCTGACTCGTCATCACTCGGCCTCGATGAGCGCCGGTCCTTCAGCCAACCAGCTGCTCCTCTTCTCCTTTTTCAAGTGGATCACTCAGTTTTTTGCCTTCCATCTTATTTCATCAGCTCAGCATGAAATTTGATGCTGAAATGATGTTTCTGCAGCTCTTGGTCTGTGGATGTCACACAGAAAAACTCTCCATATGAAGCATTTCAGCCAAGAGGAACCACAAAACATCCTTATCATAAAAGATTTAATCTGTTAAAACAGTAAAAAGAGGATGTTTGTGTCTCTGCTGCTCATGGTGCTCAGTGATTAAAGCTTTAAAATCAGAGATAATAAATTAGCACCAGTATACAGCCTCTGAAAACTAATATATCATTTCTAGTCCATATTTCCCCACTTTGTTGTTAATAAAACCTGATTTAAAATGACAAAAATCAATTTTCTGCCAATCAGTTCCTAGTTTCAGCTTGTTGTGCAGCTGAGCAAACACCTGCTTACAGCCAAACACTTCACACACCTCCACTGTTATCAACCAAAACAACACACTCCCGTTTCAGTTTCACTCGAGACGCTCGAAGAGGACAACAAACTGCAAACAGCAGGTTTCTCCTCTTCATCTGTGAGTGTGATAGTTCAGAGAATCGCTTTTCTTTATTTCATATTTCATATCCAGCCTCTCGATAAGGACATAATATAACTGATCTCTGTACAGACTGAGAAACCTGACAGCTCATTAATGAGGCTGCAGGCAGGATTTGCTCTGAATGG
>JAPZDV010000021.1:27599566-27610245 GCA_029814665.1 Acanthurus lineatus | reverse complement strand
GTTTCTCCTCTTCATCTGTGAGAGTGATAGTTCAGAGAATCCCCTTTTCTTTATTTCATATTTCATATCCAGCCTCTCGATATAGACATAATGTGAATCCACTGCCCAGCACTGATCTCTGTGCAGACTGAGAAACCTGACAGCTCATTAATGAGGCTGCAGGCAGGATTTGCCCTGAATGGACTAAATACTGATCATCATAATCAGCAGTATGGTCTCTTAAGAATGCAGTCAGTGTTTTGTTGTTGACTAATCTGATTATCTCTCGGTGGAATGGGACTAAATTACTGCTGGAGTTTAAGAGACTGAACAGCTTTGACACCAACTACAAAGAAAACCTCTAAATGGTTCCCAGATGGCAGCGTGTCCGTCCTGTCGGAAACAAACAAAAAGCAAACGGCCTCAGAAACGTTCACAGCAGAAAACAAACCAACCAGAGGAGGAGAAAGGAAGAGGAAGAGGAGGAGGAGGAAGCAGAGGTGCCTACCTTAGTACCAACTGTTATATCTTGGTGGACACTGCTGTAAAGAAAAGAAAGCGTGTTAGAAGCAGCAGGGAAAGAAACTCAAAACAACAAGCAAAAAAAAAAAAAAAGTTGAGGTTAAAGAGATGCTGCCTGAGAAGACGGACAGAGGGAGAAGAAACCCAGAAGAGAGGAGACAACAGCAGACTGAAAACAAAAGAGCTGCAACTATTGTTTTAGTCTCAGTTCATCCACTGAGCACCGAGCCGGGGCTGAACTCAACATGTGCATGTGGTGCGTTCACTGTCATCATGACGAGTCTGTGAGGGGATGAAGTTCACAGAGACTTAAAACTGTGATGATCGATGAACGTTTCTGACCAGCAACTTCAGACTGATCTTCTGATCCTGGTTCTCTGCAGCAGTGACGTTGCAGCGCCTGCAGGACCTGCAGGTCGCTGCAACGAGCCAGACTGCAGTGAAACTTCCTCAAAGTGAGCTGATAGATGCTGCTAATATTAATATGAGTATTAAATCCACATGACAGCCTCCACAGAGGATCCTCTCACTGGAGACGGGTAAAAACAACCACATCTGTGACACTGGCTGTCTGGAGATCTGTTCGCCACTGCTGGAGAAGTGCATGCTGGGTAAACTACACTTTTGTTTTATAATTCTCACACAGACAGAAGAGTCGAACACGTGTCCTGTTCACCTTTTCAAATTAAAATGAGAACTGTATCATCCCGAGTCTCTCTGTCACACGTCAGGGAAGCGAATGCCTAAAGTTTGTTTTTACATCAGTCACTTCTAATTTTAAGGTTTTCCAAAGACAAACCCCCCAAACGTCCGGCCCGCTGAACGCCACATAAGAAAAAATCCATCACAGGTCGCAGAGACACCGACAGGTCGTTTCCATTTTGTAGATTTGGAACTTTAACTTCTTCATTTGGTGACAATCATCGACCTTCTGCAGCTGTCACAGCTTTATCTGTCCTGTTTCCTGCTGTGTCTCTTCATTTTCTGTCTCTACTGCTGCTACAGTAAAAACAAGTCAAAGGGCCGCTGCACACAGCAGGTCATGGACTTTTAATATGAATTGTTTCGTTCATGGCTCCTCTGAAATTAAATGTTTAATCTGTATTCAGCTGAGTCCTTGTGCTGTACTGAGAATGCGGTCGATCGGGCTGTTTGTAGGCGGAAGTCCAGAGGATTTTCCTGCCATAACTGGAACAATTATTCAGTGAATCAATTGATAATCAGATGATAAGTGAGCGCTCACAGGATCCTGCTTCTGCACTGTGAGGATTTCCTGTTTGATCTGCTCTCTTTCACAGGAAAACATCACCGGACACTCTAAAGAACTTCTAATGGGCATTTTAACATTTTTATATTTTGAACATTAAATGATAAACTGAGAATATAAAGGGCAGATTCAGAGACAGTGACACTTCCTGTAGTGTATTACAAACCAAAAGCATCTCCTCTGTGACTGTTTTAATCAACTACTCAAACAACAAATTTAACAAAAATGCACCTAAAGCAGAAACATGTCCATCAGCAAAACACAACGCATTCCCACTTCCTGGTAAGACAGGAAGTTACCAGGTAAAATATCACCACTGACTGAAACCGGCTCCATCGAAACAAAGGTAAAGCATCTCCACTCATTTGAGCAGTTTAGTACGAAGCGCTGAGCTGGACAGACGTGAGCAAATATCACAGTAACTTGAGCCTAAAACCTGCACACTGATCTGTAGGTTGGACTGTTGGTGCCTTCACAAAACACAGACACAGTAATATATTGATAGTAATGTGGATAGAAAGACTAAGTGGATAAAGGAAAATATTAAAACACTCTGTTGAGTTCAGACACTTATATCACTTCACTGTAACACGGCCTTTAAAACCAGGAAATAACACTTATGCCAAATTACAAAATAATGATACCAAAGATCTGTGATGATAACCAGTCTTTCATAACGACAGATAAAACATCAACACATTGTTCGGCCATACTTGAGTCTTGAGGCCAAATATTTTCAAAAAATGCAGTTTATGTTCTTAATTATGAGTCTTAAGGGTCATGATGTGCGAATCCTGGAGGGCGGGATGTAATCTGTTGTCTTTTTTCAGTTCACAAGCGTCCACTGTGGACATGCATGTAGATAAAAGTCACCTTTTTTCATGGGACAGTTGATATGCTGTTTACTCACTTAAAAAAATGTTCATAGTTCATTTAGTGATTAAAAACTGGACAAGCTCTCAACTTTTTCTTTTTAAATTAAATTCTTTAGAAGACGTGGAGGATTACAGACCGATAACATGAAGCAACATTTGAACGAAGGGCTCTTAGATCCCAACAGCTTTGAAATACTGAGCTTGTAAAAATAAAAATCCATGAAGCACAGACTTGGACAAAAACGTCTATAACGCTCAAACGAAAAACCGGCTGGTCAGGCTGAAGCTGATGTGACTGTACAGACTGTAAACCAGCTGGCAGAGGACCCCTCGGGGCGTGAATGAGCCCTGACAAAGCACAAATATTCACATCAGGAACTCGGAAGTCTTAGTCTTTTGCTCCTGACAGCATCGAGGTGATCTTTATTAGGCTGAACAATTATTTAGTTCATTTAACACAACACACTGTGTTCAGGTGTGTGCTGAAACAAACCTGCCTCTTTCTGAGAGAAACAGATTAACATACTGCAGTCAAGAGGAAATAAAAATGGCATATTTTCATTGTGTTTTTGACTTTGAAACACTGACAGAAACTTCTGACAGCAGCAGAACAAAGTGGCTGGAAGCTCATGTTTCCTTTCTTTGCAAAAAACACAGAGAAGTTCAGTCTGAGACCATTTATGTGTGATGACCTGCAGGTTCAAAAACAACCATTTAAAAGCTCTAAAACTCAAAACTCTGCTTCAGATTAGTACAGTTCAAAGGCAGGTCTTTAACATCTGAACCCTGGTGACTTCTGTTCTCTCTCACTAAGATGATTTTCTGCAGAACTCAATATAAAATACTGTAATTTCACTTAACTTTTCCTAACATCACAATAAACAAACTTTTTCAGACCATGATTCTTGAACTTTTAACTAATCAATCAATGTGAAAACATCTGACACCCTCCCTTTTAACAAAAACAGCTTTCAGTTTTTAGGGGACAGTTTGTCTGCAGCAAAAATTCATTTTAAACTCTCATCAACTTTAAAACTCCTGCAGATTGTTCATCAAAGTTTCATAAAACACTGGCACCACTTGCCCCCCCTCAGCTTTAAGGAATCAAGCAAGGAACATTGTTCAATTCAACAAAACTGCATCCATGTCAACAGATTCAAGTTAAGAGCTGCCCTGTAAACCCCCCCTCCCCGGTGGGCGTGAGAACATGGCAGGAGAAGTTACGCTCTTTGCTGCCTAAGTGGGTTTTTCCCACGACATCTCTGTCATTTGGCTCTCAGTTCGTGGTAATGTGTTTACAATAAAGGTGTTTCCACAGGTGATGTGGTTATTTCAAACCGCCTGGCTGTGTAAACAGAGTTTTGAGAGGAGTTTAGCTCGCACAAAATGGCCCGTCTCCATGCTAACACTGCAGCTAGCTTTAGCTTTAGCTAGCTTAGCTTCCTGTTACGTTACTACCACAAACACAACTTAACTAACAGCTAAGCTAACAAGAACAACACCAGCTGCTCTCTGGAAAAAAAACGTTACATAACTAAATGTTTAGTTCATCTATCTCAGATAAAAGTTGAGCAGCTTTAACTCAGTTTAATCGGCGTGTACATGTTGTTCGGTGGGAAAACTCACCCGTCCATTGCACAACACGGAACTACGGAGCAACAGGTTCCAGCCAGCGGCCAGCAGCTACAAACACCAGCCTCCGCCGCTCTAAGCCGACAAAATGGCGTCCGGGCGGAGGAGCTCTCTGATTGGCCTGCTGGCAACATTTGGGGGCGTTCCCTGCAGAATCCGGGTGCTGATTGGCTGGCCGGATGGAGGCGAAACAACAAAGACCTGAGATTCCAGGGATGAAAGCTGGTCCGTGGGGAGGATTCAGGTCCCGGCGGGGGGAGGCGGACTCGCTCCTCACTGCGGGCGGTGGGCGTTTTCATGCCGGGGTCCCACGAAAAGACTCGGGCAGCAAGGACACGATGTTTCACAAGTCCGAGTCCCCAATCATCATTTATTTCAGATGTTCTCACTTTAAGCCAAACATGTCTGCATGATGCTGGGTGTTTTTTCATCAGTTCGCTCATTTTTCAATAGAAAGTTGCGATATTAAGTTAATAAATTTGTTATGTTATGCACACAGAATTAAAAAATATATTTGTACATGATCTGTTCTGGTTTAACAATGTGAACTTTGTCAGTAAAAACAGCTCTGGACCACATGAAGTGAGTTTGTTCAAACTTTGCTTCTGCATTTTTCACCAACCTGTCAAAACCTGCTAATAAGAACTTTGTGATATCTGTTAAGATTTTCAAAGATGACGTTTGTTGCATAATTCAGAAGGAAATAATAGTTTTTGTTTTATAACTCTCTTTTTGTAAACGCCCTCCTGATTGACCTGACAGGGTATCACTGAAATAATTTAAAGGCAAACAGTTATACAAATAGTCACAGAGTCGCTTTCACATATGGGGGGTTATTATGGGGGGGTTATTTGTGCCCTGAAGTCACAGCTCAGAGTCCCGCTGTGTCCTTTGATCATCCTGCCTCAGCACTCTGAAAGGAAAAAGGAGCTGTTGTTTCCTGTGAACTCCAAACCACATGAATCAGATCGCTTTCTGACCAGGCAGGTCCCTGATGTTGGGGGCTGAACCTGGCTGCTCAGGTGAGTGTGTGTGTGTGTGTGTGTGTGTGTGTGTGTGTGTGTGTGTGTGAAGCAGACAGGTTCCTGTCGGCCTGCTGGGCTCAGTGTCGTGTAACGAACTAATAAATAATTCCTCCACAGGTTCCTTTCCAAGAGATTACTTTGTTGAACGGATGATGATCCAAGTGCACACACATGAATATTTCAACACGCATACACACACCTCTCTCTCCGACACACGCACGCACACGCACACACACGCACACTTTTACTCTCTCGCTTAATTACAATTAAGTTCTCAAATGAAATGCGGAGTGTATCGTTCACGTTGTAAGTGCTTCCTATTGATAGTAAAATACCAAAATTTGGTTCATTTTGAGTGGCTGAACAGTTACGTTTAATTAATTTCTCATGAACACTTATTTTTTTTTGGTAAATATTTTAGTACGCACAAGTGAAAAGAGTGCACAGTGTATCTGCTTTTCATTAAAGAATTAAGCATTTTTTCCTAAGTTTTCTGACATGTCTGACTGGTAAAATATCCAAAGATCTACTCTCTGTAATTCAAATATACAATATAGTTTGATACTCAGTTGAAATATATTAATTATGGGATGTTTTCTGTCACCATTAGACTGTTTTCGGTTATTTGATGCTTTTCTTTTGTCTTATTTATTGATTTATTTGTAGATAACACGATGCTTTGTTCCCTGGTGATTTTTATCACAGTTATTATGTTTTATTATTTGTTTCGGTAATAAAAATATAACTATTTTAAAGGCTGAAAATAAAAATTGTGTAAAAAAAACTGCCATAAGGTCCTCTGATAGAGTCCTTTCATTCTGTGACCAGTAGGGGGCGGCGTCGTGCGTCAGTCCGCTTGATCTGCCCCTGGCAACACGAGGAGAAGAGAATATGGAATGAAGCGACACGTCATTGGTTACGATCGCTCCAGCCGCGCTCCTGATTGGCTGGTTGAGTTGCCCCGCCAGTGGAGCGCAGAAACAGCGCCATAATTTAACAGCGTTCGGCTGCTGTTTTGTTATGACTGTTTGCGGTAAAATTAGCACAACCAGTTTCAGGTGAACGGAAGTAAACTTGCAATTCAAAGTTTGTGACTTTATCAAACGTTCAGTTACTTTCCGAGAATCGAGCTTCGCTCCGTGTGTGAAGCTCAGCGAGCTAACAGACGGAGCCGGTGCGGTCCGAGCAGCAAGCTAACGTGGCTAACGTTAGCCGGCGTTAGCTCAGTTAATAACTGTGTTTTTAGCCGATGGACACCCGCTAACACCTCAGTCTGTCGGTCACAACAGGGATGAGCTTCCCGGTGAACCTCCAGGGTCTGCCCTCTGGAGTTTTTGATGCGGTTTTTACTCCAGAGAATATTAAATCAAGGTGAGGTCCATCATTACGAACGCACAGGTTAACACACACAGCACCTGCTCTGTTTGTTTTACACCTGCAGGCTCTAGTTACTGCTCATACATGTGTGTTTAAAGTTCACAGTTTCACACAAGAGCAGTTTTTAAAAGTGTTAAGTGTTGTCAAGTGTTGCAAAAGTCAGATGTTTTTAGTATTTCTGGCATCTAATATTGCAACATTTGTGATGGTGGTTTGAGAAAGAAGACAAATCATGTGTATTGTAAATAAAAATAGATGTGTTTTTTAGTTAAAATAAATATATTTTTTTAAGAAACGCATTGAATAGAAGATTAAGAGTCTTATTTGACTTGATGTTTTGTCTTTTTCATTAATATTATTGTAAGATGAGTTGGTCCTTAATTAATCCTCAGAGTCAGATGTTTCAGCAGCGTCAGGGCAGTGATAAGCACAGATAGAAACAATCAATATATAATTAAAAGAAACATATAAAATGAAAATAACCATAGAATAAAAATAACCAAATAAATAAAATGAAAAACTAGACCAGAGCAATTAAACTCAACTTCAAAATCAGGCAGTACACATGCAGGAACCGAGTCCGGTGTTGTACTTTAAGTAAAACTGAAGTAAAATCTCAGCTGAAGAAAAGCAGAGTTAAAAACATGTAGTCCAACTAGTCCATCAATTAAATAGGCATTACTTTCAAACAACAATTATCAGAAAATAAGTTAACGTTTTATTCCATATTCATATCTTAGCATAGAAACCAAGTTATGAAATATCTTGGAGTCTGAAATATCAGACCCAAAGATATTTGATATCTTTAGGGTTTTTATTTTGATGTTTATGGTTTGACAAAACAAGTAATTCACTGTCATCACTGGAGATTTTTAGAATTGATGGACATTTTTAGTGTTTATATGTTTTAGAGGTCAAATTAAGAGTAAGATTAGCTTTGTGACTCACTGATTAGCAATGATCCTGTACAGTTAGGTCGCCGGTTCAATTCCCTGCAAGGGCAGAGCCTTTTTCAGTGGAATTAGCTCTTTACCTCTGCTAACGTTTTTTACTCAGAGTGCATTAAAAACATGTAAACATCTGTATGGGTACTGAATTAGGACAGTAACTGTCATGTCAGCTCCTGGCCCTTCACTGCATTGTTTCTGTAGCCTTAAAGAGTTTTTGCTTTTTCATGTTTACACTCAGCTGATCTTTAATTCCACATTATTGTCTCTGTTGTTGTTTTTCAGAAGCTCCATGAACTCGCAGACTCAGCTCAGTTTCCCCAAATCCAGATCAGCGTTGTGGGACGGCACCCCTTTAGGAGAGAAGCTCCGCCTCCAGCTCTGCTCTCACAGGTAAACACTAACACTCACAAACACACACACACACACACAAACACACAACACACACACACGTACTGCCTTATGCTCACTAATCAAAGCTGAGAAGATCTGAAAAACTTCGCTGTCCATCACAAAGATGCAAATGCAGTTGGTCTGTTGTGTGTGTGTGTGTGTGTGTGTGTGTGTGTGTGTTTCTTTAGGAACCCCCGCTTGGTGTTGTTGGAAAAAGCTTTGCGTCTGGCTCAGCGTCACGCCCGTCACACCAATAAGCCCCACATCCACTGTTTCTTCCTGGGGTCCGTGTCTGTGGACGCAGGTCAGAGTTCACCTTCATCTCGTCCTCATTTCACACAGGGGGGGTCGTTTCTGGCTGCTGTTTGTTCTGCAGCACACTAACACCTGTCCTCTGTCCCATGGCTGCTGCCGTGGTCTAGATGAGGAGGGTGTCACTGTTACACTGGACCGGTTCGACCCGGGTCGGGACCAGGACGGAGCCAGGGTTCCTTCTGCTCTTCTGCCTGGAGACGTCCTGGTGCCCTGTTCGTTTTCCACACAGACTGAGATGTCACCTGACGCTGGTATCCAATCAGAGGCTGAGCTGCATCAATGCTTCCAGGCAAGTTTGCTGGCAGTCCGTCATCAGCTGATGTTCTCGTCCTGTAGATGCATTTGCGTGTCACACAGTCACCAGGCAGAAACAACGAGAGCTGAAACCGGTCTGACTGTTTTGTCCTGCAAGTTTCTGATGCTGAACATGATTTCCTGAGAAAGGAAACACCATGTAGAATAGGTGCATTTGGATAAGTAGCAGAAATTTATGTTAATTACTCCTCTAATTAACCTGAAGAAAGGATGGTTTGTTTGGAACGCATTTCCTGTTGTCATGGAAACCTCTTATTCATGTCACAGTGGATTTTTCTGAGGTCGTTAAAAATGTGTTACTTGTAAAATTGTCGCTAACATGACGGTGAAGTTCTACTCTGAAATCTTATTTGAGCTAAATTAATGTTTTTTCCTCAATTTAAAGAGTTTTAATTCAACATATTCAATGAAAGCAGCAGATCAAAGACATTTAATCTGTCTGTCTGTCTGTCTGCCTGCCTGTCTGTCTCCCTGTCTGTCTGTCTGTCTGCCTGTCTGTGTCTCAGGTGCTGCAGCAGTTTGTGAGCGGCAGACAGACTTTGGATCTGTCCCAGCTGATAAAGGTCAGAGGTCACGTTGTGTGCTCTCAGCAGTCCGATGCTGCGTCCTTCAGCCTCAGCTGGTCGTCCGTCTGTCCGTCCGTCACTGTGGACGTTCAGCCGGTCCGAGCGGTTCCCATCATCCCCACAGCTCTGCTGAGGAGTCTGACCAGCATCAACCGTCCGCCGCCGCACGCCGCCAACCGTCAGAGAGGGTGAGAGCGAGTTCCTGTCACAGACGAGTCAGAATCCTTCTGAATCACGTCTGAGCCGCCTTGTTTCTGTCGTCTGCAGGTTTCTGACCATGGATCAGACCAGGAAGCTCCTCCTGCTGCTGGAGTCGGACCCCAAAGCCTCCAACCTGCCGCTGGTCGGCCTGTGAGTCGCTTTCTTCTCTGTAGAACAATGAGACAAAAGCAGAGCGCTGGTAGAGCTGCTGTGACATCATCAGTGATGTGACATGACGACTTCCTGGCCAATCAGAGGTCTTCTGAACCATGAACAGGATGTGAGCTGTTAAACTGTGTTTCTGTTTGTTTGAATAAGCTTTCTGTACTTCCTGTCATGTGACAGATGGTTGAGCGGAGTCACGCACATCTACAACCCTCAGGTGTGGGCCTGCTGTCTGAGGTTCCTGTTTGGCTCCGCCCTCCAGGACAGGTGAGGTTATGGTCTGAGTTTGGTTGTTAAAGGTCTTCAGAGTGTCGATGACGTTCTGATGGCAGCCGGAGTTCCTCTTGTGTTTCAGAGTTTTATCAGAGAGCCGCTGTTTCCTGCTGGTTCTGTTCGGTTCCACTCACAGAGCGCCTCAGTTCTTCCAGTGTCGAGGACCAGAACCGGGACCGGGACCAGGACCAGGACCAGGACCAGGACCACAGCTGGACTTCCAGCTGCTGACGGCTTCCCAGCGTGCCACACTGTACCAGGTAACAACACACCCGACACCAGAGAGACTGTGAGTCAGATGCTGCAGCGTCGAGTTGTTACTGATGGGGGGGTGAGAGGAGATGAGCTGCCCCCTCCTGAACGTGGACTGATGTGGACCTGTGTGCCGTCAGCAGGTGGTGTCGGTGGAGGGTCAGACTCTGCAGTGTGAGCTGGGTTCAGAGGGTCGCAGCAGACAGATGGAGGTCTTCAGAGAGGCTCAGAGCTCCTTCAGCAGGTACCAGTCCCAACGTTCACCGAAACCCTCCGGTTCTCCGAATCTAACGTACGAACCCGGTAAACGAACGTTAACAGGAACTTCTTCGTAAACTCTGATCCTGCAGAGGTTTTTACTCCACACATCACAGGCAGACGTCCTCTGCTCAGTTTGTCGCTCTGCTCGAGCAGAAAACCAGTCCCCTCAGGATTTTGCACGCGTTCTTCAAGATTGTTGCAGCCTAAAATGCCTGAATTTGCGGCAGCTTTTCTAACAAATTGCAATGTAAGTTGCGATGTTTTAAGCGTATTTGTTGCGATGAAATTGCGGGAGACAGTGAAAATTGCTAAAA
>JAPZDV010000021.1:27580017-27593888 GCA_029814665.1 Acanthurus lineatus | reverse complement strand
TTGTGGATGAACTTTAGTTTTCTGATCGAGTGAAAACAGAGAACGTTGCATTTAAGTACCGGAGAGATAATGGAACATTTGAAACAAACAACTGTTGGTGTGTTGATGAGTACCTGGAAATGTGTGTGTGTGTGTGTGTGTGTGTGTGTGTGAGTGTGTGAGTCAGTGTTTGATGTGTAGGAGTTTGTTTGTGAATTAAAGTTTCTGATGTTTTCCAGCTTTTAGTTGAACTTTCGAAAACAAACTGAAAACTTTTTTTCTGAATCTCGACTTCACATGAAAAAATAAATAATGAGAGCTCTCCTCTGATTGGCTGTCTGTCCAGAATGAGGGCTGCTGATTGGATGTTGGGTCTGGCGCTTCTGCCCCTCGTGTCCTTCGTGCACTCAGACATCTGCAGCGCCAGACCCAGAGACCTCCCCCTGGAGCCGCGCTGCATCTACCGCAGCCCCGACCCCGACACCCCCGAGGACCCGACCTCAGAGCCGGAGAAGGTCCCCGAGTCCACCAACCCCCGAGTGTGGGAGCTGTCGAAGGCCAACGGCCGCTTCGCGCTGGCGCTGTACAAACAGCTGGCCCTCAGCAAGACCCCCGAGTCCAACATCTTCATGTCCCCCATCAGCGTGTCCACGGCGTTCGCCATGACCAAACTGGGGGCCTGCAACCAGACGCTGGAGCAGATCATGAAGGTCAGACACGAACCGTGACCTCGTCAGGGTCGAGTCCGAGTCGGCTCGTGTTCAGACTTCCTGTTCCTGTGTTTCCGCCTGCAGGTGTTCGAGTTCGACACCATCAAAGAGAAGACGTCGGATCAGGTGCACTTCTTCTTCGCCAAACTCAACTGTCGTCTGTACAGGAAGAAGGACGCGACCACGGCGCTCATCTCCGCCAACCGACTGTTCGGAGACAAATCTCTGATCTTCAACGAGACGTACCAGAACATCAGCGAGATCGTGTACGGAGCCAAACTGATGCCACTCAACTTCAAGGTCGGCTGATCCTGCACGAGTCCACTCGATCACGTGGACCGCTCAGAGGAGATCAATCACTAAACCGATCGATCGTATCAGATATCTGACAGGCTGACGTTAATAACTTGGTTCTGTGTTGCAGGAGAACCCAGAGAAGGCCCGGGCCACCATCAACAACTGGATCTCCAACAAGACGGAGAATCTGATCCAGGACACGCTGCCGGCGGGGTCGCTGGACTCCAACACCCTCCTCGTCCTCGTGAACACCATCTACTTCAAGGTACCTGACAAAGCCCCCCCTCCTCCGTAGACTCCGGTCGTTCTGAGAAGCATTTCGTGTGTTTGTGCTGCGTGGAGGCGAAACAGGAAGAGTAGCTACGAGGTTTGGACCTCCGTCTGAACGCTGACGCCCTCGTTTCTTCTCTCAGGGTCAGTGGAAGAACAAGTTCAAGAAGGACAACGTGTACCTGTCCGACTTCCACGTCAGCAGCAGTCGCACCTGCTCGGTGGACATGATGTACCAGGAGACCAAGTTCAGGTACCGGCACTTCCCCGACGACCAGGTGCAGCTGCTGGAGATGCCGTACCGCGGAGACGACATCACCATGGTGATCATCCTGCCGAGCAGAGACACCCCGCTCAGTCAGGTAATCCCCCCCCCCCTGTTTTCCAGCCGTCAGGTGACCAGGTGTGGACTTCTGGGTTAATGTGTTTTCATGTGTGTGTGTTGAGGTGGAGGAGAGTCTGGACCTGAAGAAGCTGACCGGCTGGTTGGACGGGATGAGAGAGACCACCGTCTCCGTCTCCGTCCCTCGGTTCAGGGTGGAGGACAGTTTCAGTCTGAAGGAGAAGCTGCAGGCCATGGGACTGACCGACCTGTTCAGCTCTGAGAAGGCCAGTCTGCCAGGTGAGGGGGCGGGGGCGGGGGCACACCTGTTCAAACAGCTGCTTCTGTGAATGTGAAGGTTGAAAATCAGTCTGAAATGAAAAATCTGAGACCTGAAGTCACTAAAAGCTGCAGGATCATTCAAGGTTTTACAGAGAAAAGGCTCCTCTGTAATGAAACAGTGAAACAGCTTGAACCTGCAGGATCAGGATCAGGATCAGGATCAGGATCAGGATCAGGATCAGGTCACGTGACAGTGATGGACCGCCGTCAGTCAGCTGATCACTTCTATCAAAACATCAGAAATATTCGTATACAAACATTCAACCATCGTGAGCCGGAGACGTTCAGGGGCTAATTTGAGGGTGGGACATTTGGAGACCAAAGAGATCATGAGAAGATTCGGAGCTTATATGAGGGAGGGGCGTTCAGGAACCTAGATGAGTGTGGGGCGTTTGGGAGCAGATCCATTATTCTTCTTCTGGCTGCAGAAACAGACTCTGTGAGTGCAGCAGCAGCTCTGAATCAGTGTGTGTGTGTGTGTGTGTGTGTGTGTGTGTGTGTGTGTGTGTGTCAGTCCTGTAGTTTGTTTAACTGTTTTGAAAGCCTCACTCTGTTATGTGGAGAAAATCTTCCTCTTTGGGGACAAACAGACATTTATATTTATTTACTTCTATGTTTCTTACATTTCTAAGTTGATGTGACGTTTGCAACATGAAGTGACACTGTGTGTGTGTGTGTGTGTGTGTGTGTGTGTGTGTGTGTTTCAGGGATGTTGGAGGATGAAGGGGATGGTCTCCACATCTCAGACGCCTTCCATAAAGCTTTCCTGGAGGTCAGTCACATGCTGCTGACGTCACTGACAGCTGCTCTCTGATTGGCCGGACATCATGTGACGTCAGCTCGTCTGGCAGCCGACAGATTTGTTTAAAAAAAAGCTGAATTATTATTCTTACTGCTGACGGACACGTTTAGTTTGTTTGACTGAAAATGGAAAACGAAATTTGAAATTCTGATTTTTAACCTAAAGACTTCGGTAAATCTGACTGTTGACATATTTTGAATATTTTGTCCTTTTTAATCAATTCCAGCGATCGGCTTCATGTTCAATAAGTTCCATCTTCACAGTTGTTTGTTTGAGAAATGATTCGTTTGACCCGAACGCCAACCTGAAGCAGCTCACAGCTGCTTCTCAGCAGATTATTCCAGGCAAACGAGACATTTGTGAAACAGCTGAAACTGCAGTTTGCTCGACCTTTTAGAGCGTTCTGATTGGACGAGCCTTTCTGCAGTTAATCAGTGCTGCGAGTTGTAACGAGCTGGCGGCTGTTTGGGTGTTTGAGGGTTAAACCCCGTGGAGGTCCTGACGGGATCCTAACGCACCTGTTTTGTGGTCTGCAGGTGAACGAGGAGGGCAGCGAGGCGGCGGCAGCCACGGCCGTCGTGGCCGTCGGACGCTCCTTCAACCTGAACCGAGAGGTTTTCATGGCCGACAGACCGTTCCTGCTGCTCATCCGAGAGTCCACCATCAACGCGCTGCTGTTCACCGCCCGAGTGGCCAACCCCTGCAACCAATGAAAACTGCCGCTGTGGGCCTCAACATCTGGAAAAATAAAACCTCGTCATCTGTACCAACCCAGCTGTGACTCAGCATCTGTTTTCTGCTTCCTGTTTGTGTTCAGTTTGTCTCATTTCACTTCCTGTCTCATCTGATCGTGATCGCAGGAAAATTACTGCACGTAAACACATTTAATGTTGATTTTAATGTCGCGTCACAGTTTAGAAACAGCTGGAAACAGCTGGAGCGCCAGAGTTTAGTTTTCCTGCTCAGCATGAAGCGGCGGGTTCGAACTGTTTCTGCACTCAAACTTCCCACACTCATTCTTCACCTTGAACTCACCTTTTTCTAACAGTTTCATCCTCCTGAATCCAGCACCGCCCGCTATCTTCAGCCGGCTTCACTTGTCCTCTGCCAGCTGATCTGTCATCCTCTGAGTCGGAGTGCAGGTGTTGCATTGTGGGTAAAGAGTGTTGGTAAAGAAAGAGACGAAGCCGGTCGACACTTAAAGTGCTTTATTTCCTCTGAAGGAGATGCGACCTGTGAGTGATCTAGTGGTCATGGTGAACAAAACTTCTTCACATTTTCTGAACTAATCATCAACCTTTGGCCTCACCCCCCCTCCCCCACCCTCCACCAATATGTTTTAGCAACAGAGACATGCAACATAAAAGATCTTCACATAAAACCTTTCAGGTTCCACTACAGAACGTGTTAAGTACCTCCTCTTTCAAACAAATGTACAGTATTAAAAGTTAATTTACTAAACTTTTTCTTTGACTCGTTTCTGCTTCGATATATTAGGATATACTTTGAGGAATCAGCAGTAAAGAGTAATCTCATTACGTGAGTATATCTAAATGATTGGAGTTATAAGTAGGCATGTTGTGGTCAAGGTTACTGGATATTCAGATACTAAACATTTGATTGACAGTAAAAGAACAAAAGAAAAAGCCACTTTCAGGCCGAAGCTGCAGACATGAAACCAACTTTTGGCATTTTGTCGTAAAGCAAACAGAGTGAATCAGAGAAGAGCTGGAGCTCGACGGACTCCACGACATGATGAAGACCAGGAGGTGATGATGATGATGATGAGGTTGGGCTGTTTTCACATTTTTACTGCAGATGAAACCAGAACAGAAATGAACTGAGGAACCATCGAAGAGGAAAAGCCGGATTCTGAGCTGCGAGTTCGCGACTCTTTGAAACTTTCTTCAAACTGATATTTTCCGTCCGAACCCTCAAAGTTATCGGAAACGTGCCGCTGAGCTTTTTCTGGCCATATTTCTGTACGTGAAACCTGTTTTTTCCTGCGGTGGCGGGTTGTTTAGTGAGCGTCCGCCGACGTTCGACTGCGGCCTCCAGTTACTGACGAGGGTTTCGTTAACGGACGGCGACCTTCGTTCAAATCATTTCAGATAAACATGAAGCAAAAGGAAGGTCAGAATGGAGGATCAGTGGATTAACGGACCGTTTGAACGGAGGAAGTCAGGTGAAGTGACGTCACTGTGAAACACACATACAGTATACTAATGTTAGCCGCTAACGTGCTAGCTAACCAACGCTAGTACGAACGTCTGCCACCTGTCGTTACTGAGAACAGAGGGGGTTTTTGTCTGATAATATTCCTGATTGGCTCGTGTTTTTCTCATCTCCTTTATTTCAAAAGTTGGCGTTTCCACCTGAAGCAGCAGAAAACTGCACAAACTCAGAACTGATGTTGCAAAGAAAATCAACATAAAGCAGAAAAACTTTGGACGAGAACTTCAATTCAAACTCAACTTCCAGATATTCTTCCGATTTGTGTCTTCGAAAAGTTTTCAGATTCTTTACTGAACTGAAGACGGAACAAAAACACTCTTTGGTTGCAAATGTTGAAGCTGAAATGGAGCCTGAACGCAGCACTGATCCGACTTTTCCTCGTTTCAAAGACTCTTTAAGCAAGAGCGGAACGGATTAAACTGGACCTGACTGAACCAGACTGGACTGAACCGGACCAGACTGAACTGGACCGGACTGAGCTGGACCGAACTGGACTGGACCGGCTGTTCAGCGAGCAGCTTTTCTTGCCTTGAGTGCAGTTCAGTGCAGAGAAGAGCAAAGTCTGGACCAGCTCAGAACGGATCAGAACGGATCAGAACAGATCAGAACGGGTCAGAACGGGTCAGAACGGGTCAGAACGGGTCCTGCAGTCTGTTGAGACTCGGTTCAGTTTGTGATGTGACATTCAGGCGTCACTATGAACAAACGTCAACTTAAGTTTCTTTGCATAAAAATTGAGATGTAGGATTTTGTTTGGATGAGCGAATGAATCTGTTGAACTCTTTGCTGCGCTGAGTCAGTTCAGCCTGTTTGTTCTTCTGCAGGTCGAGTGTGTGTGAGTGTGTGTGTGTGTGTTCCTCTCAGAGCCGGGCAACATGGACACATTTCTAATTTTCATTTCAGTTCATTGATTCTGATGCAAATTCTGCAAATTCTTCTCAGATGTTTGAAGAACTTCAGCCTGACGCGTGAAGCTGCTGAGAAGAAGCTCTTTGGAGCTGAAATACTGCAGTTATTCATGATTTCAAGATTTAAAAATGTAAATAAAGTTTTGTAAAAAAACAAAACAGTGTAACTTGTATCTGATTATTTGTTCACAACCAACTAAACTCACAGTTTTAGATTTCTGTTCATATTTATGAGCCAGATGTGAAACCAGATGTTGTGAGCAGAAACACAAAGTGTCCTGATTCATGGACGAGGTGATTCTGTCAAACTGACCGAAACTGTCTCACATCACATCACAGTCAGAAACCAGTGTTTCCAGCGGCCGTGGCGCCCAGAAACACGCCTGTAGCCGTCACGTGAACCGGTGTCTGTCCGTGTTGTCCAGCTCTGCTGTGTTTGTTTCTGCAGTGTGTAGTCAGACTGAGGTTTAGCCGTTAGCGTTCTGCTACGCAGGGAAGGAAAAAGTCTACTTCACTGGATAAAAGAAAGAGTCTGTATACCTGATAGATCCTGGTTTAGCCTGAAGAGTGAGTGCAGCGGCGGTGGCGGCGGCGGCGGCAGGATGTGGGAGGAAACACAAGTCCAGCCGACCGGAGCGAGGACAGAGCCACCGGCTTCACTTGCATAAAAAAATTGACCACCCACTGAGAATCTGATTCACAGCTCTGTAGAAAAACAGTAACAGCCGATCCGTGTGCTACCTGCCTACCAACAAACGTCTGAACTTAACTCCGAGCTCACTTACATTATTCATATGCAAAAAAAAACCATCATAGTAGTTTAAATATGTTTGTCTGATAATATGTGTAGATTTGATATTGTACTGCTTCTATAAAAAGTTCTGGTTTTGATCCCGTCTCTCTCTCTGATAAGTGCTTAAGTTGGTTTGCCGTTTTGCGGGCCAACATGGCCACATCGTCTTTCCTTTGGTTGCCAAGTGGTCCAACCTGCTCTCGCCCTCCAGCAGGTGAACTTTGACCTCTGGAGGGTTTTTTAGTCCAGCTCCATGGCTTGGCTACTACATCCATCTGGTCTGACAGGGTCCGACTCCTCGTCCTGTCGCTTTCCGACCAACGTCGACCTGATCAGAACTGCATTTCGTTACAACGCATTACCTCTGCTGCACATGTGCAACTGTCACCTGCACAGGTGGCAGGAAAAACACCAGCATTTCAACGAATGTTCATCACCTTTTTCAAGCTTTGCGATCATGAAGCTGACTGCCTGTTAGCTAACAAACTAACATTATCAAGAGAGCTTGAGTCAACATACAGCTGTTTAAGTTACTGGAAGGTGGAGTCTCTTTTGCTAGAGCTAGGCTAACAGTTTTCACCTGGTTCCAGTGTTTATGCTAAGCTAAGCTTAGCTTCACGGATCCTGGAAACACAGAGATAAAACGGAAATCCATCTGAAACATCTGGACAAATCTCACTTTCTGTCCCGGAAACACTGGTTCTCCTAAAAGTCTGAAGACTTTCAAATGTTAAAAAAAAAAAAAACATCCGAAAACTAACGTTAGCCAGTTAGCATGTGTGCATGAACTGTTAGCTAACAGCTGAGGTCTATTGTGTGTGGTTAAGTTTAATACTTATGAGCTTGTAGGACACAATTGTACAGACTGAGCAGGTAAAAACTCAGTTAGCTTGTAGATTGTTTTGTTTTTGTGCATATGAAGCATGTTTTTTTTAACGTAAACAAGCAATATAACTGGAATTTGTTAACAATAAAAAAGCGAAAATCTCATCTCTTGAGAACTGAATTTGATTTTCCTGTGAAATGTTTCATCAGCTACAGTAAAGTGAAGTTAGTGGACTAGATCACGAACATAAGCTTGGCAGTGGAGGTCTGTGCTGTGTACTTGGTTGTTAGCTTAAATCAGTTAGCCTGCATGCTAACGCTGCATAGCTCGCTATCACACTTGTTAGCTAGCTGTGTTCTTCTGTTTACTCTGCTGAAGCTGCAGCTGTAAAAACTGTAGCTTCCATTTAACTTGTTAACTTTCAGCCTTTGACTTTGATTCAGCGACATGAAGCAGATTTAATGCGTCAGAACAACAAGCGAAGTTACTGATCAGGTCGTGACTCCGCCTCCTCGTCCTCCTCAAACGTGAAGCTTCTGTCATCCATCACGCATTGTCAGAGCAAAAAAGTGTCCGAGAAAAAAACAAAAAAACATGCTTGTTATAAAAATATCTGAGAAGACTGACGGAGATCTCTGTGTGAGTGGATCAGAGCGCCCCCCGGTGGTGCTGTGCTGTGCAGTGCAGCAGCTGTATTGCGTAGTGATGAGAGGTAACTGAGCTGTGTAGCTTATCTGAGGCTGGACAGCGTCCAGTGTTCCTGCTGTGAGTCTGTTGAGGCAACAGGCTGCCGGATGGTCCTTTCTAATCTACCTTTAAAACTGAGTTCAATGACGCTCAAACTGAAGGATTTTACGCTTTTTACAGCCAAATTTACAAATCCAGTGTGATCAGAGGCCTCCACTCCTCATTCAGCTTGTTTTTAGTGCACGAAGGTAAGGACGAGCGTGGAGATTCATTCTCCATCTTGAGAATACAAATACATCGATATATTTTTAATTTCCAGAGCTTTAAATGAATGCCGTTCCCTTCCTGCAGGGCGATCAGGCGGTGAGGGATTGGTGGAGCTGTTATCATGTGACTTAAGTCCTGTCCTTAGGTCACGTAAAAACACCTGAGCAGGTTCTCGTCTCTACAGGGGGTCAAGCGGTGCAGTAAGTTTCAGTAAATGCACCTTTTATAAGACGAGTAAAGATGATATTCTGGTCAAAGCGTTCTTGCTTGATAACAGCCGTTTAGAGACCAAACTTCAAGCTCTTTCCTTCTCTCATTTTTCTGGATTTCGCTCCATTTTTATCATTTAAAATTCTAAATAAATAATTCTCAGAGAAAACAGCGATTTGGCACATTTAATCTTCGCTCTGCTTTCGACTGCGTGAATATTTTTTAATTCTTAAATGAAGTCCTGTTTCCCCTTTAGAGGGGCGGCTCTCGGTGAGCGAACCAGACGTTCACAGTTTGGTGCTGCCATGTGGGCAAATTATTGAGAATGATTTGATTGGAACATTTTTGTTGAGCAGCAGAGATCTGCGACGACGTTCATCATGACTGCTCGTTTTAAAACTGGTTCCAGCATCTGATTTCTCTTTGACTTGTGTGACAGTAAACGCAACATGTTTGGGGTCGGGACTGTGGCTCAGACGTCTGAGGACGTCCATCGTTTCGTTAAATAAGAGTTAGCTTGTGTGAGACGCCGATGTCAGCTTAACTTAGCAACGAAGGAAAACAGTAACTTTTAAGTCAAAACGCCAAAAAACAGGAAAGACGCTCCAATCACACTGGAACTGAACAGTCGCAGTTTTCTCATTGAACCTTTTTGTGCAACTAAATCTTTTTATGCCTACGTGGCACTTAAAGAGCGCGCAGGATGATTATTATTAACCCGGCTGCTCCAGATTGTCTCAAGGCAAATATGAAAGATCTGATCTGATAAACTGGCACTGAGTAGTTTGGCAAAGTTTCCACCAGACAGACTGTTGTGACGCTGCATTGTGAACCTGTAACACCTGTAAATATAAAAGTAGAAATCTGTAAAATAACAAACTAGACGGAGGCAAACGAGGACCACTGCATCGTGTGGTGTATGAGGTTGTTGGAGTGTGTGGCGTTTCTTCGTTTTAGCTTAATCTGTTCTGTTTGGTTAGTGAAGGTAGATGCGGTTTAAAGCAGAAAAATCTCAGTTCAGACTCTGAGGTGTCCTTTTGTTGCTGCTCTGACTTTAGTGGGTTCAGTGTCTGATTGGTTTCACGTGGAACAGGCCCCCCTCTTCTGTCACCGCCCACCACGACCTTGACCCGACCCTCCTCCGTCCCCCGGGGTCAGTCAGGACCTGTGGTGGAGACAGAGGCCTGGGGACCCTCGCTATACTGGCCTCCGCCACTGCCGCCCCCGCCCCCGCCCTCGGGCTCCTCCTGGCTGGGGGAGGCCTCATCGCTCGGTCCTCCTCTGGACGTGACGGAGGCGGTGGTGGTCTCCGGAGAGGCGCTGTGGGCCTCCTGAGGGGCACAGCCGGGGTGGTTTTTGCGGAAGTGCTGGTTGAGGATGGCCTGGAAGGGGAAGCTCTTGCCGCAGACGTGGCAGTGGAAGGGCTTGTTGCCGGTGTGCTTGCGGATGTGGTACTCCAGCTGGTCCTTGCGGGTGTATTTCTTCCCACAGATGCGGCAGACGAACGGCGTGATGCCCATGTGCAGGCGCATGTGGCGGTCCAGGCTGCCTTTCTGGTTGAAGGACTTGCAACAGTAGATGCAGGTGAGCCGTGGGTTGTAGCGGAACCAGCGGTCTCCTACCTGCTCCCTCAGGTAGTCCTCATAGCCTCCCATGTCGAATGCCGCATGCTCCTCCCCCTGACGGGCAGAACCAGAACAGACAGCATGAGACTGACTTTTAACCTTTGATGAACACAGAGACAAACTGTCGAGGCTCAGCCTGGTTTCAGACCCTGAATCGGCCCGTCAGAAGGCTGCTAATGAAAATGTTTTCTTCAGGATTTTTATGAGTCAGAGAGGTTTAGGGGTCTGAAGGTGTTTGTTGGTTAAACGACACATTCTGAACCTTTACGTTGGCTTTTACACTCATCTGTAGACTAGATTTTGTCTGACGGGCCTCAAACACAGTCTGACTCCCGGCTGAATCGTGTGTTTCCCACCGTCACAGGGTTTCGGTACCTGAGAGCTTGGCTGCCGTAACTCGTCCGCCCTGCTGGGAGACTCGCTCTTCGCCCTCTGACGCTCTGCCAGGACGACCACGCTGCCGGTGGGACTGAACCTGACACACAAACACACATTAACACACAGTCAGCAGGTTGGTCAGGTGACACTCTGCGGCGTGTCGTCGCTGAGACTCACCTGTCTGTCTCGCTGAAGCTGGAGGACGGTTGGGTGCTCCGGCCTCCCAGCATTCCCACCGGCCCCGTCACCAGCGTGCTGCGACCTGACGTGTCGATCATCACAGTGGCCCCCTCCTCCACCGGGCCCCCCTCCTCCTGGTGCTCTCCTGCCCCAATCCACTCCTCCATCCTCTCCGTCTTGATCCTCACTCGCTCCATGCCGCTGCCCTCCTCGGCGCTCCCGGTGCGCTCCGGCTCACTGCTCGTCTCCACGTACCACTGACCCGCCCGGTTGATGCGAAGGATGGGTTCTTTTCCCGTCCTGCTGGCGGCGGCCCCAGACCCCTCCAGCCCGCTGTGCTCCACTGCTGGCAGGGGGCTGAGCGGCTCCTCGGCGGGGCTTACGGCCTCACATGCCTCTGCACCTCCTCGTGGGCCAAGGAGTCGCAGGCCGCCATGATGGCCGCCACCTCGCACCACTGCCTCCAAGGTCCTGTTGCCCCTGGAGCCCCGCCCATCCTCAGCAGGCTCCTCATCCATGTCGGCCAGGCTGATCTTCAGGTGGATGCCCTCCAGGATCTGGGTGCAGCGGTCGATGATGTGCTGCATCTGCAGGAAGCTGGCGGCTGTCAGGTAACTGATGATGTCAGCGAGCTGCAGACAGAGGCGGCCCGTGTAGCAGAAGGACAGCAGCTGTTCGAACACCGTCGGGTTTCGGATCACCGTCAGCGACACGGTGCTCATCTGGCTCAGAGACATGTGGTCGCGGAAGTAGGGCGAGCTGGCGGCGAGGACCACCTTGTGTGCCCGGAAGCTCTGCCCTTGCACGTTGACCACGATGTCGCAGAGACGACCCTGAACACGCAGCTGGTTCAGGTGAGACAGAACCGAGTTACTGAAGTCCGGGATGTCCAGCTGGATGCTGCCGGAGCGCTCCATGCTGCAGCCTGCAGGGACTCTGCAAACCAGAACACATCAGGACCAGATCAGAACCAGACGTCTAACAGCCTGCCCAACACTTTCTATCACAGGTCAGATACCTGCAGCGACAGCACTGCAGGTATTTGGGGGCGGGGCCTGAGGAGACACCTGATGAGCTGTAACATTTAAACAGAGATTTTTACTCTCGAACATCTCTGAGCTCAGCTGTGACTTCTGGTGGAACCAGAGCTACACGACTCTTTTCATCAACAGAACTTTATTTGTCAGGGTTTAAATTTGCTAAATTTATGTTCTATTTTCTGGGTGAGTTAAAATCTAAAGTCACATTATTAAGAACAATTTTTTTTTTAAACTGTAAATGTGAAAGTAGGATTTTTTCATCAGGAAACCTGAATTTCAATGATGCCATAAAAACACAGGTAGAGTCTTCAGAAGCTGTAAAAACTTGTCGATTCGATGGGCTGTGACGAGAACTGTTGCTGCTAAGTTTCCTCTGTGGAAAACTGATGTTGTAGGAGAATCTGGTTTCTGTAGAGGAGTTTGGTTGTGTGCTGTGTGCTGCCTGTTCCTGCAAGTGTTTGAACAGTCAGTGTTTGGTGGAAGTTCTGGTTACGATGTCGTGACTCTTGTAATTAATATCGGCTGAAAGTTCAGCTCAGTGTGACGTCACACACTCACAACATCAACACCATGTGACTTCATGTGTGTTTCACGTTCACACCAACAGAAACCAACAGAAACACCTTTTCCTTTAAAGAGAAGAGCCACTTTTTAAATCGAAATCACAGAACTGATGAGAAAAAGCTGAGATTTGTTGGTGCCATTAAATTTCACTGAGGTTTATAAATATATTTTCAGTAACTGTGGCGTTGGGTTGGTGCAGGACCGGTGGTCTGGACCAGAACCGGCGCCGAACCCGGTGAGTTCTGCCTGACGCGGGTCTGCAGCACTGAGCATGTTCACGGTTTCATCTCTGATCTGCCTCCACTTTCAGTATCCAGTGACATTAAACTGAAAACCTTTGTTGATGTTGTTCATGAAAGATTTGTTTCTGTTCAAAGTCGCGTTAACGAGCAGCGCCAGCAGCAGCGTCCGCTCTGACGCTCAGGTGTCAAACTAACAACACCTGGTGTCACTGGATGACACCTGCTCTGTCCAGAACTGGATCAGGAACCGTGCTGGACCAGAATTTGTGTCCCAAACACTGAAATCACCTGTGGGAAAGGTGACACAGGAAAACAGTGGAACCTGGTTCACACTGAACCAACATGGAGGCGTCAGTTTTGGTAAAAGCTTCACAGAATCTGACAGGAAGCAGATTTCAGTGTGACACCTGTTTTAGTCAGACTACAGGATCCAGAACCAGAACTGGACCAAACTAGGGTCAGTCTCACATAAAGAGGACTCAGAACAAAACCAGGTCTCTAACAGGTTACCAGTCCGGACCGTGCCGGTCTGTCTCAGGGGGCCAGGTGAGCGTCCAGGTGTGCTGCGGGGTCTCACCTGAGGAGGGGGACAGGAAGAGATCGGGTCTGGTTTCGGGATGCGGTGCAGTCGAGGCTTCAGTCCTGCAGCTGGCTGAGCATCGTCAGCAGGGCGGGAGATGACGGCGGCTCAGCTCGGCTCGGCTCGGCTCGGCCCGGCAGGCTGCAGCTCCACCCGCCGCTCCTCCAGGCTCCGCAGCTCCAGCGGCGGTCGTGGCGGGTTCAAGGCCGAGGAACGGCAGCGAAGCTCGGGCTCCGGTCCGTCAGCAGCCGCTCTGCCGCCATTCTTCTGGGAGTCAGGCTCGGTTCAGTGTCGGTTCAGTGTTGGCGGACCGCGGCCGCTTCTCATCTTCCTTTTTCACGGCAGAAGGGCCGAGGCTGCAGGAAGGAAAGAGGAAAGGAAGAAAACGCGCAGGGTGTGCTGGGAAATGTAGTTCTGTTCTTAAGGGAGAGCTGGTCTAACGGCAGTTTAAAGACTGCACGTCCCGGCATGCATCTGTGAGGAGAGCGGTCATCATGGCACTACGAGTTTGGCAAGAGGAGTACACACACACACACACACACACACACACACACACACAGAGTACTTTACAAACTGCTGAGGGTAATTACTTTTGATGGACTAGATGACAGATC
>JAPZDV010000021.1:27564348-27579499 GCA_029814665.1 Acanthurus lineatus | reverse complement strand
GAATTTAGTTTCTGTTGAAGCTTTGAATTCTTTGACAGAATTTAAAAAGAAGTTCTGTGGCTCCAGCAGAGATTAAAACACTCTGCAACCAACAGTCCAAAGCTCCACGTGATCACAGACACACTCACAGGATTCACATCATTCAGAGGAAAAACTGCACAGCTGAGACGCTGCAGCAGGAAACATGAGTGGAACTGTCAGCAGAAGAGTTGATAATTCACTGATTGATCACTTAACTGTTCCAGCTGTACTTGCACAAACTGTTGGGTAATTAAATTGGAAAGAAGACATTTTCTTTCATAAACTCTTCACATGTTTGGTGTGAAAATTGTAATTTGTGGAGTCACTGAAGCTGTCAGATCATGTGTGATGGAGAAGAAACTCGAGGTAGAAATGGAAAAAAATGAAGCAGAGGTTCCTCACATTAGCTTTAAAAGCTGCGTTAAATAAACGGGTCATGTTTGCTGTTTGAACGGGGAGGAAGTTGATTCAGACTCAAAATTAGCAGCTGAGTGTGTCGCTGCTAACGAAGGACGACGTGAAGTGTGTATTCAGTCAACACGAGCCAGCAGAGTCTGCAGGAGGAACCAGGATGGAAGGTGTGAGATGGAAATGAAGCTGAGAGGAACGACTGCAGACTGAGGACTGAGGAGTGTGAGGCAGCGAGGGGGTTCACACACACACACACACACACATACACACTGACACACTAACAAATCAGATGTGTGTATTGTAAACTGAAGCACTTCATTAGTCTCTTTGTGGATTCTGACTTTTCTTGAGTTTCTAAGTTTGAATAAAAAGTTTTCAACATTAAAAAGAAAAAAAGAGTTTTTATCCTGAAACCTTGAATACTTTTTTTTTATTTCACTAAAGTTAAAATGCACAAAACTTTATTTTTTTTTTAAAAAACCCTTCATATCTGACTTCAAATCTGAGCAGAAGCCTTTTAAAACTTTTTTATTTAAATAACTTTAAAGCTCCTCAACCTTTTATTGGAGACAGTTAAAGTGAGTGCAGCCCTTAAATTTAACTGATATTCAGCCTTTTTATTTATGCCTCTAAAATCCCATAAACTGAACCTACGAAGTCTTTCAACCAGACTTTTGTCTTTCATTCTAAAACTTAAACTGTAAACTTGAAAGCTTTTAAGAGTTTTTCATTGATGCTGTTCGATTCAAATAAAACCAAAAACCTGAAAACATTATGGAAATGTTTCATGTGTTTGTCCTCATCTGAGTCTGCAGACTTCCTGTCACGTGATTCTCGTCTGTTCGTTCAACTCTGATGTTACTGTTAACGACTAATGATCCTCTGATCGGTTATCAATCACACTAATGATCTCAGTGCTTTCACTAAACGCATCAGGATTAAAAAGGTTCAGACTTTAAAGTTACTGAAACTTCCTTCAAACATCAGCAATCATCAGTTATTATTGGAACCAGTTAATCTGTTCGTTCAGCGTTTGATCTGATGATGATGATGATCAGTCATCAATAAACCCATCAACACTTCATCAGCTGATGCGGGCGGTTTCACTGAAAACTCTAAACTTTCGTTTCAAGGTGCCTTTAAATCCACTTTATTACTTAAAACCTTCTGAAGGATTTAAAAGTTTTAATTTAATTAAAGTTTCAAGTCAGGAAAGTTTTTACATTTTTACTTTAAAAAGAATCTTAAAACCGGAAACACTTCGATTATTGTAACGACAGAAACACTCGAGAGACATTTTAATTTTGTTTTTTGGTCCCAAATTCAACTTTAATATCGTTTCTTTTCATTTTCCACATTTTTCTGACAATAAAACATTCGATCGCGCGTCGATCGGTGATCAATCAAGCCCTGGCACTTTGTCACTGATGTCACATGATCAGTTTTTACTTAAAAGCCCGCTGGATTACCTGATCGCTTGAGTTCATCGAAGATCATGTGATCAGTTCATCCAATCAGCACGTCGCACCTTTTATTAATGAAAGCTGTGATTAGCTGCTAACGAGCCTCACCAGTTTCACCCTGAAATCAATAATCAGTCCCAGTTAATCACCTTCTTTGATCCCTCTGAAGTGATCGAGTTCTCAGTTATTCAGACGATCCTTCAGCTGCTTCACCTCCAAAGTTTTTCTGCTTTTCATCCATTTAGTCATAAAAGAGTCTTTTGTTTCCGTGTTTATCATGTGAGATGTTTCATTCAAATTTAATTTTTTACGTTTTAAACACCATGAGTTTAAGTTGTATTTAATGAAGGAGACTCAGACCTAAAACACATTAAGAGTCCCTTAACCTTTATTTTTGTCCAGAGAGAATGTAAAGATGAGTTTTCTCTCTGAAAATCATCTTAAATCTCCTAAATAGAGAAAAATGTTTTGCAGAAACGAGAAAGTTTTCTTTATTGTTCAAAGAGTTTGATGAATTAAAACTTAAAAGAATCAGAGCTTTTGACTCAACTGTGTGGAAACAGTGAAAAAGGGAAAGTAAAGATGTTTTAAAGAGGAATCCAAGCCAGAAAACACAGCAAACACATTATATCAATATACATTTTACATTTGAAAAACAAAAGCACATAGTAAGGAAGTCAGCGCTGCATGACCCGGATCAGACCAGCAGGGGGCGCAACAGGACCAGAAAAAGATCAGTGATTTATATTTTTATTGGTTTCAACTCAGCTGCATCTTTCTTTCACTGAAACACATTTTATTCTCCTCTTTGCAGAACAGATCGACCTTCTGCAATAAACTGATCAGAGTCATGTGATCCTCATAAAACAGTGAGAACTTTCATCCTGGAAACTCGTTTCAGAGGAACTGAAAACCCCTTAAACTCCTGTCAAAAAATAAATTCATCATGTGAAAAACTTCTGGTCAGAAGCTTCAGAGCTTGAAACTCCTTTAAACTTCTTCATCATTGAGGCTGAAATCAGCAACTCAGAGGTGAAGAGAAGTTATCAGGAGCTCTGAGCTTCAGTTTGCTTCAGATGAGACTCACAGACCGACAGGCCGTCTGGGTTCACTGGTGATAAACGTGTTTCTCTGGTGTTTACAGTGAAAGAAAGGCAGCCTGGAGAAACTGGGCTCAGACTGCAGCTCACTGAAGTGTGCTGAAGGTGTTTTTCCTCTCATCATCTTCAGTGAAACATGACCTGCAGGTTTGATCCTCGATCGTTTTCAGTTTGCTGCCTGAAACTCCTCAGTGATCCCTCTGACTCCCCCCGAGTCCCCCCGAGTCCCTCAGCGGCCCCAAAAACTCCCTGCAGCTTCAAAACCTGAAACGAACCCTGAAACTCTTCAGAAACCTCAAAGCTCCCAAACTGCCCCTGAAAGCCCCTGAAAGCCCCTAAAAGCCCTCAGACCCGTTAATGAACCCTGAAACCTTCTAAAGACCAACAGGTCCTCTCAACAACAGCCCCCCCGGGACCCCCCCTCTGCGTGTGCCCCAGTTTGAGGAACCGGTTTGGCTGAGTCCCGGGAGTCCCGACGTGTTCCAACATGCCCAGCCGGTTCAGCGCTGCAGTGTCACCGCGGGGCCGCCGGGGGGCGTCTGACACCTGGTTTTACTCTGCAGGCCGCTGCAGGGCTGACTCTGTGTGTGTGTGACAGACACATGCGGTGTGAACGCATGAAACATGCGGGAATGAGCGCGTGCATGTGCTCTTTGCAGGTTGTTTCTGGGTGACTGTGTTTACCGGCTGATGTCTGCGGCCTCAGCCGGTAACCGGTGACCCGGAACGGACGCTGCAGCTGCGGGGACGAACTGGAGGAAAGAAACCAAACGGTTCCGTCAGTTTCTCCATCAAACACATTCTCCACCTTTTCACTGTGAACTCTCCTCGTGCACACCTGCAGCCTCGGTGTCATCATGCAGAGCCTCCTCGCGCTCTGAACCGGGCTGACCGCGTGCCTCAGCTTCCGTTAATGCATGTTCAACAAGCAGCCCCCTTTACACACATCTGAGAGAGGTGTATGTGAATGTGTGTGTGTGTTCCTGTGATGTGTGAGTGTGTGTGATGTGTGTGTGATGTGTGTGTTTGTGATGTGTGTGTGTGTGTGTGTGTGTGTGTGTGTGTGTGTGTGTGTGTGTGTGTGTTGCGTCGTCCTGTCGTGACCCCGCTGAACGCCGCAGCTCTCCCGGTGCTGCAGGACCGGATCCCGGCAGCAGATCTGGAAATTCCTGCACTTCGAGAGAAAAAAACTCCCAGAAAACAAACCGGGAGAGAGTGAGCGAGAGCAGCGGGAGGGGGGACGGGGAGGGAGACAGCGGGGGATTCTCCGAAACCACCCACGTGGGATAACCGGCGTTCGCTGCGCGCTCAGCCAATGAGCGGAGAGTACGGGGGATCTATTGACAGCAGCGGACCAATGAGGCGGCGCGCGGCGGGGCGGGGCGGCGCCCGCGGGCCGCGGCGCGTATAAAGGCCGCAGAGTTTCGGCTCCGGCAGCAGAAGTCGCTTCCTCTTCAGACTCACATCACGGACTTTCCTCTGAATTTGTGAACCGTTTTAACGGACGCTGGAAGGAGCTTTGTACCGAGCTGGATTACCGCTTGTTTGGACTTTATTCTGGGAGTTAACGGGACAGCAGCCTCTCCGCGCTGTGGATTTTTCTCACTATCCTGGATCTTGTGGATTATTTCACTGAATTCAACATGACTCTCGAGGAGGTCGTCGGTTCCAACAGCACCGAGATAAAGTAAGTCACCGACGCGTCACGGTTGTGAATGATGAGTAATGCGCAGCGACACGCGGCTGCACGGTCACACCTCAGAGCCGATCCCGGAACAGTTCGGTGAGCCCGGTTCGGTCTCACATGTTCGGGGTTGGTTCTCAGGTGTGAGCGTGCTGTGTGCAGTTAGCTGTGTGTGTGTGTGTGTCTCTGCCGGTTTCGGTGCCGTTCTAACCGCCTCTGTGCCCTGCAGGATGGAGACGGTGAGTCAGGCTCTGGAGGAGTTGCTGGTCGCGGCGCAGCGGCAGGACTGCCTCACCGTGGGGGTGTACGAGTCCGCCAAGCTCATGAATGTGTAAGTATGACTCCTGCTTTCCACGGACACGCAGCTTTTTTCTTACTCTCTAATCTAAAATCATCGTGATGATGCTGACGTTAACCCGTCTCTGCCCCCTCTCCCCCCTCCCGCAGTGACCCGGACAGCGTGGTCCTGTGCGTCCTCGCCACCGATGAGGAGGATGAAGACGACATCGCGCTGCAGATCCACTTCACGCTGCTGCAGGCTTTCTGCTGCGACAACGACATCAACATCCTGCGGGTGTCCGGCATGAGGCGGCTGGCTCAGCTGCTGGAGGAGGACACCGAGGACGGCAACGGCAACGAGCCCCGGGACCTGCACTGCATCCTGGTCACTGTAAGTCCGCCCCCCCGCCTGCTGCACCAGAAACAGACGCGCTGAATGTCAGCAGTCCCGTTAAAAATGCACGATTCAAATGTTTCTGAATATTTGTGTGAAATAAACTTTAAAGTTACATAAACACACGTTGTTACGTAACAGAGAACGTGCGCGTGCTACCGGAGTCTCACCGTGCTCTCCGCTGTTTTTGCAGAACCCTCCGGTGCAGCCGCTGCAGTGTCAGGCTCTGCAGAACATCAGCAGCTTCTGCGAGGAGAGCCGCTGCAGGAACCAGTGGGTGCCCTGCCTGCAGCTGCAGGACCGCTGAACCCAACCAGGCCCAACCGAACCGAACCAGACCGCTGCGGAGCGGTGAGAAAGAGTGGAAACAGTCCAAACAGCCGCGCTTCTGCTGAAGAGGAGTAACGGCGTTTGAACGGGAGAGGGACCGGGCCGAACCGGAGCCTTCCTGCTGCCTGAACGGGGATTGGATTGGCGCTTCCGGTTACCGGTACCCGAGGGGTTCTGAAACCGGACCGGGCTCCCGTTAGAGGGGGAGAGGACTGTGCAGGAGGGTTTCAGGTCCTGGAGCTGCAGAGATGGGGGGAGATTTTTAATGAAACGTCACGAGGCTGACTATCAGCAGCTGGATGTCACGTGACTGAACTAATGCATGAATGAACTGAGGAGAAGCTGCGCGTGAAGCTCACCTGAGCGGCAGCTGCTCACCTGTCTGTCACGCATGAACTGAGGTGACGCTACGGGGCACATGACGTCACTTTTACTATTTCTTGTTGTTGTTGACGCAGAGGAGCGACGCGGTGACGCGACAGCTGATTATTTAAAGCAACAGAGTAATATATGTGAACCTGTTACTGAACCTGATCAATAAATTATTGAAGAAGAAGCCACTGACCTCTGAGTGTTCAATCCTGTGTGTGTGTGTGTGTGTGTGTGTGTGTGTGTGTGTGTGTGTAGTCACATGTAAATCTCTTCAGCCAATCAGCAGTCAGATGAAACTGAGTGTTTTTATAGACATGGTTTCTTCAGGTGTTCCCTGAATTTCACCTGTTCAGCCTCTAAAATCCCCCAAACACTGAGTCCACGTGAAGTTTGGGGTTTAAAAAATGAATTTTATCAAACTCATCCTGGTTTTCTTTAATTTATCTAAAATGTCTGTGATCAAAAAGGGTCAGTAAGTATTTAAGTTCATGAAACGAAGCCTGCGGCTGTGAAACAGCTTCAGTAAAGATTTCATGTCTGTTTCTTCTTCTGGATCAAGAACATTTAAGAGCAGCAGCATCTGAGATGTTTGGCCTCAACCTCCATCTCACACTGTGGAGAACCACAGGGATCAGTCCTCCACCCTTCAGTCCTCCACCCTTCAGTCACCTCCATCTCACCTCACGTCCAATAGTTCAAATCCAGTCCGAGTCCATACGAGCTGTTAGTGATGCTGCAGAGACGAGACTCAGCTGAAGGCTGGACATGAGATGAAAGAATGCATCTAAAAAGACGTGTGTGTGTGTGAGTCTGTGTGTGTCTGTGTGTGTGAGTGTGTGTGTGTCTGTGTGTGTGTGTTAGGGTTAAAAGAACAACATGAAGGTGTGAGAACGTCCAGTCTGCAGGTTTCACTCTGTGCTAATCCTGTTAGCTTGACGTTAGCATGCGTCCTGAGTGTGTAGTTAGCTTGAGAGTGCTGTTAGCTCAGAGCTAGCTTGTATTAGCTGTTAGCTTACAGGCTTGGGGTGAACTTGCAGGTCCTGACTCGCGTCTCTGGCTGCTGGCCATCGAGCTGCGATGGACACGGTGTAAACGGCAGATTTCAGAGCTGTTTTGCAGCTCAGAACAGGATGGAAACAGCAGAGAACAGCGTGTCGTTGGCCTCCTCTCAGTTTTTTCTCATGCTCTGACCTTTGAAGGTTATTTTTTGCTCCTGTGGTGTTTTCCTTTGAACAAAGTGGGTGTTAGTTATTTCTACAAACACACCCAGAGAACAGCGAGTCCTTCCAGCTGTGTGTTAGTGTGCAACCTGCTGAGCAGCAAACTGAAGGTCTGAGCCAACCCTGAACAAACAGCCCGGGGCCTCTGCCTGTGATGTCACATCCTGATGTCACATCCTGCTGTAATGGGGACTCCGCTGCTCCGCTGACGCCACAGGCCTGTTTGTTTTGGCAGTCGGCCCGTCCCTGCCGGGGCCTGCAGGACGAACGGGGGCAGGCAGAGTCCGTCAGAGGCTCAGGAGGAGAAACGACCTGCTGCCTGAAGGACCAAGTGACAGAAACTCAGAGAAACACTGAACATGTGACCGAGCTCTTTCTGCCACGCTCGACCCATCACATCTGCGCTCATCTGCAGCGCCGCCGCTGGGTTTCAGCTCTTCACACCTTCTGATGATGAGAAGTTTCAGTTAAACTTTCAGTTTAAACAGTTTAAAACTTCCTGTGGAGGCTTTGAAACGTCTCTGCAGCGACGACCAGCACGTGACGGCTGAGCAGGAGGTTCAGGAAGTTCTGCACCGCTTCTGCTCAAACTCAGCCCCTCAGAAACGTCCACAGTTTGCATGTGGATGAAACTCAGCATGTTCATGCCCAGATTAATGTCACACACACACACACACACACACACACACACACACACACACACTTTATGTTGTCATGGAGTTGTGTGTGTGGCATTCTGGTCTTCATCCACATCTAAACTACAAAACATCATCTCATCAGTTTGAGAAAACGCAGCTTGTTTAAGAAGCAGAACGTGACACACACACACACACACACACACACACACACACACAAAAACACACACGCAGGTGAAAAACACAGCTATAAATACACGGCTTATTTCTGGACGCGGTCGGCGTCGGAGCTGTTTGTTTAGTCATTACAGCTATTAAAGGACGGTTTCCATGGTGACACAACATAAACAGCTCACACCCGGGCTGAACGTGAACGACATCAGCGGCGCACGACGACACACGCGGGCGTCACTGACGGCAGAGCAAAGGTCACATGACTTCACGCTGACAGACACACACGTCTCTGATGGAAACAATTCACACACACACACGTAATGGTTTTCTCTGCGTGTGTGTGTGTGTGTGGCTTTCACTTCACACACGTCGCTGCGTTGTTTTGGCGGCTGGAGATACTGGTTTGTCTGCAGTGATACAACATGACTGTCTGTGTAAAAACCTTGTATCTCCAAAGACGTCGCTGACTCAGGGATTTTCAGAAACCAGTCAAAGATGATGAACGTTTCTTCTCACGTTTGACTGAAGACGATGCACGGGGTTTCCGGAGCTTCAATCAGATCAATATCTGATGCGTTCACATCACTGATAAACTGCGTCTCCGTCCCCTAAAACTGACGTTTCCTTACTTCTGATTTCCACGTTAAAGTGTGATGGAGGCTCTTCACCGCGACTGCAGACGTTCACACTTCCTGCTTGAAGTTCAGAGAAGATGGAGGTCGGATCTTAAAAACGTCAGCGGTGACGTGAAGCAGGAGGTTTGTCGACTCTTTCACTCAGAACTGAAGCTTCGTGTCTCCTGAACCCAGCTGACAGGAAGGACAGTGGTCCCGGACTCAGGACCAGGACCAGGACCAGGACCAGGACCAGGACCAGGAGCTCAGCTCAGGTTACGAGGTTTCACCGCGTGGTCGAACAGAAACAGGCGGCAGTTTTTAGTTTCGGTCGGTTTGACGCGTCTCTGCGATGATAATGTCACTGAACAACCTGTTAGCTGCGTTTAAGGACCTATAAAAGGGGGAAATGTGAAAACTGTGAAGTGTCCTGTGATGACAGAGTGTGTGTGTGTGTGTGTGTGTGTGTGAGTGTGTGTGTGTGTGTGTGTGATGCAGTAGCACTGATTCTGCGGCTGATCTCAGGAATAGCAGCGTTATTTTCAGACGAACACTCCGGAGGATGAGTGTCACAGTTATTTCTGTTCAGCGGGAGCGAGTCGGCCTCCCTGCTCTCAGCTCTGCGTCACGTCGCCGTGGAAACGGATGGAGCCTGCCGATTGGACGGTCGGGCAGAGCAGCTGGTGGGAGCTCGGAGCCGTGATGGAGCCGAGCGCCGCGTCGGCACGTTACGTAGGGAGATCCTGCTGCAGCGTCACTGACCATGTAAGGCTGCTTCAGGATCAGTGGAGAGCATCAGAGAGATGAGTCACAGAGGGGGAGGAGCCAGGAGGAGCCAGGAGGAGCGAGGGGGGGCGAGGAGGAGCGAGGAGTGAGGGGGGGCGAGGAGGAGCGAGGAGTGAGGGGGGGTGAGGAGGAGAGGACAGTCAGAGCTGTGAGAGGATGCTGAGAGAGCGCTGTAACATCACAGAGCCAGAGGAGGAAAAAGATGCACAATTCAGATTTCTGACGCTGAGTTCAGGTTATTGAAGGCACCGCAAGCTTGAGAAAGACTTCCTTTACTCTGAACTGAGACGTTTCCTGCCTCTTCCTCTTCCTCTTCCTCTTCCTCCCTCTGCAGCCTCAAACTCTCATTAAGAGTCACCACACTTCCTGTGGGCGTGGCCACCTGTCCCCCCAGTCAAGGACAGAAATCCAGGCCCCCCAGCTTGTTTTGTTAGTGTTGTGAACGTCAGGTGAGAGAGTTGTTGAGGTGTTACTCACCTGTCTGCCAGAGACGGTTCACCTGCTCCTGTTGTTTCTGATCGAACCTGAAATGTTTCACCGATCAGAGAGTTCGAGTCTCGAACAACTTTCACGTTCCGTCGATTCGTCCGGATGTTTGAGGGTGAGACTCGTCGTTACCTGAGTTCTCGTTCACGTTTCCGTGTCTCCGTCTGCTGTTTACTGTGAACATGCTCATCACGCTGCAAAACCAACACACACACACCAAAACCCACACCACTTCCTGTGTGTGTACAGAGAGAGTGTGTGTGTTCAGGCAGTGTGTGTGTTTGTGTGTTCAGGCGGTGTGTGTGTGTGTGTGTGTGTGTGTGTGTGTGTGTGTGCTCAACGGAAGGAAACCAAGATGTTTACTTTTTGTTTCTTTTTCAGCCTAATTTTATCTTTCCTGTTTAAAACCTTAAACATTTTAATTTGTCAGTTTGATAAAAAGTGGGTGGAGCCATTGTGACATCATCATTGTTTGAAACCTTGAGTTTGGCTTCATGGTTTCCTTCGTCTTTGCTTCCTGGAGCCAGAAATTACCTTATTTGGGAGAAAGGGCGGAGCTTAGTAGGACACACATGCTAACCAGCAGCTAGCATCTTAACGGGGATTAGCAGGATTTTACAGACAGCACCTAGTGGTGGTTAGAGGAACTGCTCGGTCCTGCCTCAGGTCAGCTTCAGACACCTGCACACAGGTCAGGTGAGATCAACAGGTGAGTTTAAAATCCTCATCATCATCACAGACACATTCATCAACAGCAGCCAATCAGAAGCCTTCTTCATGGCCGCTGAACAATGAGAGATTTACGTCTGTCCTCTCAGGTGTGTCCCTCCGTCAGGTAACAAAGACAGGACGCTGCTGTCGTCTGTTGCCATGGTAACAGGGCTGAATCACGTGCTCTGAGGCTGAAAGTACTCGTTCAACTTTCACACAAAGTCTCAGACCTTCACTCGTCCTGAAGAGACCTCAAGGAGTTGTAATCTCTGAACGTCCCTCAGATAATCTGATGGCTTTGGAAAAGGTTCGTCCAGGTTCAGAAGCAGGTTCCTCATCCTTCCATCTGTCTGAGAACGCAGAGTTCGGAGGTTTTAACTGAATCTTTGACTGTGACGCCAAAAACCAGGAACTGTGGCTGAACTTCTGATCAGTGTGTGAACATCTTGAGTCCTGTCCTCCCGCCGCTGCTCAGTCACATGGTCCAGCTTCTCCCGATCTGACGTACGACCCCCTCTGCTGTGTCCTGGATCCTTCTGGCCTCTCCTGCCTGCTGGATGTGTCCAAAGGACGGTGGAGGACCACACGTTGGACCACCTCAGCTGGTTCTCACTGACATGAAGGAGCAGCTGCAGTCTCTGAGACTTTTCTCAGCAGCTTCCACCTCATTACTGTGGACAGGCTGAAGGTTGGACTGTAGATCAGCCGGTAAGTCGAAGGCTCAGCTGCTCAGAGGAACGGGGAAACGTTCCTGCTGCCTCCTCGCCCGTCGACCTGCTGATGTTTCATTTTGGCCTCAGACGCCCAGTGAGGAGGACAGAACCAGTTCAGCTGTCAGAGAAACCAGAGAGGAGAAACCACCCCGACACAAAGCGACAGAACGTTCTCGCTCATCGAGTTTCTGACTGAAAACCAGCGGCTGCAGACGTTGGTCTGATCGGAGCCGCCGTCACTCTGTTTTTCCGGAGTAAACGTGGCTGCAGATGTTTCACCACGTCTCGTGCAGATTCATGTTTTCTGTTCCACCTCCGCCCAGCGCCTCTCCGACCAAATCCTCCACCCTGAGTCTCCGTCCTGTCTCTGCAGCTCGACCCCCAGCTTTTCCAGAAACCACAAACTGGAGCCCTGTTTGCAATGCATTCTGGGCCTCAGAGTTGCCTGAAGACCTCAAAGTGAAGTTTTTAAGCATCTTTTTGTTGTTTTAATTTTACTTTTTCATTCTAAAGCACAACATTATCCCGTCTTTTTTCATCCACACTCAGATTTAAATTGTGAAATAAAAATAAAAAGCCTCCTGTTAAAAGACACAAAGACACAAAGATGCAGTTTAACAAACCCGTGAATTCATAATCCAGTTATTGTTTCAGTCGCAGCAGCTGGAGTTCAGAGAACAGGCAGCTTTCTTCTTCTCTGCAGCTCAAACTATAAATATCTCCTGTGGACGACGGCGGTTATTTTTATCCCAGCTGAGGCTAAATTTACAGAGCTGGGCGTCTCCCCCCCGTCCCGCCACAGAGTCACCCAGCCCTCCCCTCTCCTCACCCCTCACCCCTCCCCCAACCCTCCACTGTGTTCAGGAGCCAAACCACAGAGCTGAGAGTGTGTGTGTGTGTGTGTGTGTGTGTGTGTGTGTGAGAGAGGCTGGTTTCAGTAAAATGGGTCAAACTGAAGCAGAAAAGACTTTTTCACTGAGGAGAATCGTTTCAAACAGAGAAGAATAAAGATGGAAAACTTAAAGGTCAGAAAGAACTGAAAACCTTCAACCTTTGTTTGTTGGATTCAGTGTCAGTGTTTTTTTTTATGCAGATGACAGTATTATATTTCCTTGATTCTCTGCAGAAGGAAAATGAAATCTGATTCGAGACAATACAATAAAAAGTTGATTTGCTTCTGAAAAAAGTCTCGATCGGCTGAATCCTGCAGTTAATAAATCCAGATCTAATTACTGGAGTCCAAAAAACTAAGTCCGAAAGATCTTTTAGTGTCATGAGAATAAATTCAAATGTTTTTGAAGAAAAATCAAGTTGTCTTTATAATTATCGTAGTTAATATTAAGATTTCAGTTAAAGAAGCAACAAACCAGGTGAATGTTCAGTTCCATTGCAAAACATCTGCAACGGAAAACATCTGTACACCGTCACTAAACCGACTTCAGGCTGTAAAACAGAAATATGGTGTTAATGCTTCCTGTAGAAGAGTCGCTGTCTTAAAAACATCAGCTGATCACCGTCCTGCTCCCATTTAATTTTACATTTTTCTCAAAAGTAGCTTAAGAAAATCCTACAAACCTTCCGTCTGTTTTTGCAGCATCAGATATTTAAGAAAGAAAAGAAAAGTATGAATTTAATCATTTTCTCAGCAGGTCAGTTTTATTTCTTCCTGTTTTAAACTATTTGAGTCAGTTCAGATTATTCAAACACAAAGCTGCCAAAACAGGTTAAAAAACATTTAAATAACCTCCAAAGAAATGACATGTAAGGGATCAAATAAGCTGTTTTATGGTGAAAAATGACGTTGAAGGAAACTTCAGGATGTTTGAGAGAACAAAGAGAAGCTTCTGTCGACTCGATGTTGAAGGAAAAAAACTCGTTTCTCTTCTTTTATCCTCATCTGACTTTTCTTCCTTTGACCAGTCAGAGACGATCATCTAAACACCATCAGAGCCTCCCTTCTCTGTGTGCATGAGCCCACAATTACAGGCCATGTGCTGAGGTAACCCCCCCCACCCCAACCACCAGCAGCCCAACCCCACCCACCCAAACCACACTTTGATCTCCAACCAAACATCCCTCCTCCCTCCAGCTTCATTTTCTCCTCCAGACCGCAGAGCCGAGGAGCTGCGAGGCCTAAAGACCTGAACTGACCGGCCGCCTGACCGGCCGGCTGCAGGCTCTGCAGGGACGGGCCTGGAAAACATGGAAAAGCCTGGAAAAACCTGGAGAAGACGGGGAAAGGAGATTTCCATGACTCTAGAATGAGAGAAAGAAGCAACCATTCTACATATAAAAACTCCTCTGTCCTGAAAACAACCAAACTGGATCTTTTCTGTCAGAGTTCGTGTTTCAGGTCGGAGCTGAAATGAACCGAACGTTCGCGTCACGAGGAAACGACGTAAAGAAACAGAAACGGTAAACACGCCTCCGACCGCCAACCTGTGACTCATATCCACCCAACAACAAGTGCTCATGTTTAATTTTCATCATTTTCTGACAATGAGATTAAATTCACTTCGGTTTGGATGGAAACTTGAATGAAGCAGTTAAATTCATCGCAGCAACGGATGGTTCATGAAACAGGAAGTCCACGAAGCAGCTGAGTCAGCGTTTCTCACAGATCAGGACCCTTCAACATGTTTGGTCACGTGACCGATATTATTCTTTTATGAAAGTTCTGCACCTGGTCCTTCTCTTAAATCTGCAGAAATATTTCACTCAGACTTACGTTTTCCGTTTTTACGCAGACGACACAGTTTTGTGTTCGCACGACTTTCAACTGAACGCTGAGACGAAAATGTTTGATTCTCAAGAGTTTTACATTTTATTAACGATCAGCTGCAGCAACCAATCAGAGCAGAGCTGGACTGCTGTTCGTCTGATGTTCATCTGAAACACACACACACACACACATGTGTTTCCAGCCCTTGTGGGGACTCGACAGCTCTGTATTTGGAAACTGACCATAAACACAGCTTGTGTAACTGAACCAACAGGAAGCTTCACTCTCAGATCCACTGATTTATGTGTCAGCGACTTTGGATCCAAAAACGTTTTGGACCCCACAATGTGAACGGACTCCTGCTTTTAGAGCCCCACGAATACAGAAAAACAAGACCACACACACACACACACACACACACGCATAAATTAACACTGGTAGAAAAAGTACTCATGAGTATCACAGTGTACAAAGTTACAAGTACAGATCCTACAGTCAAAGTTTTACTGGAGTACAAGTACAAATATATTTACTGTGACATAAAAAGAACCACATAAAGTACAAATACCTCAAAATACTCTGGTGTACTCTGAAGTATCTGAGTACTCTGAAGTATCTGTGTCAAAGTGAGAGTGGAGGAAGTTTCAGGCGTTAAACCTCAGAATCAGTCTCTTTTCTGTCATGATGCAAATCAAACCCCACCTTCCTCATACTCACACACACACACGCACACACACACACACTCACACACACACACACACACACACTCACACTCACACACACACACACACACACTCACACACTCATACACACACACAGCTGCAGGTGAGATGTAAATGAGACGACCACGACAGGAAGTGAATCTTCCTGCTGGATGAAAGCTAAACTCCATCAGCTGCGATGTGAAAGTACTGATTTATAAGAGTAATCATCAGTAATAATACTTCAGTAATAGATTACACTGAGTACTTTTACTCTTCTGTACTTCACAAACTCAGATTGTGATCGTTCAGCAGTCACATGATCATGGATTGAC
>JAPZDV010000021.1:27502443-27521600 GCA_029814665.1 Acanthurus lineatus | reverse complement strand
TGGACATTAATCTTTACACATGCCAAAAATATGGCATATTAGGAAGGTGGCATCCCTTCATTTCTGTCTCTGTAAGCTCTGAACTCTAAACTTAGTTGTGGGGGGGGGGGGGGGGGGGGGGTGGGGGGGGGGGGGGGGGGGGGGGGGGGGTGGAGGGATAAGCCTCTCAGTGGTCTCCGGAGGGTGGAGGGAGGATGATGGGAGATGGAGGTCAGGCCACGCAGCATGTGTGGCACCGGCTGATAAAAAAAAGTTCCTCTGAAAACTTTCCTGGTGACTTTAAGCTTCTGAGGCCAGCGTGGCTTCATTCAGCGCAGAGTGCAGGGACGATGAACACACACTTCCTGTTTGTCACACACACATGCACACACACACACACACACACACACACACACACAGCATGTGATGCATCTCTGCATTAAAACATGCAGATGCAGATTTTTTTGGCAAACAAACACACATAATGATGCTCAACGCCACCAGCTTTGTTAACCTGCTGCTGTGTGTTAAGTGTGTGTGTTTGTGTGTGTGTTTGGGTGTGTGTGTGTATGTGTGTGCGCCTCCCCCTTGAAGATAGTGTATCCTGCAGCCGGCGAGATACTGCCAGTCTGCAACGTGTTGTGGGAATTTCTAAGACCTAATCAGAAGAATAAGAGATTAAGCCATTTATGGAATATTTATGAATATGGATGAGTATTAAAGTTCTGTGCAGAAATCCAACCTTCGGGGGTTTTATTATTTGAGCCAAAGCACAACGAATCGCGTTGACTTTCAACTCTCTTCGTGTCCACAGAAGGGCATTTCCTACCAGAGAGCGAGTATTTAAAGAAACTCGCACAGATCGAGAGGAGAACGAGCACTTTTTCAAACTCTTTTCTCATGCAGCCGGAGTGAAGAGGCGATCGGCGCTGTGTAATGTGTTTTTCTTCTTGATTTTATTTTTCAGTTTTAGTTATTGCACGCTCGAGTGGCTGCTGTTACGATGTTGGAGGTGAGAGAGGAGCGGCGCAGCAGGAAAGCTCATTTCGGCTGCTTGTTTTCGGTTACGGCTGTATTACTTCCATTATGACAGAAAGTTAAGAAGAATAACGTTGATATCAGCGGCTAAAAGAAAAAAAAAACTGTCCACACAAAAGCAGTGTCATCTCAGTGTGTGTGTGTGTGTGTGTGTGTGTGTGTGTGTGTGTGTGTGTGTGTGTGTGTGTGTGTGTGTGTGTGTGTGTGTGTATGTTTGTCTGTGTGTGTGTATATGCAGTGAAATGAACCTTTTGATTTTTTGTGTGTGTTAAAACCTCGTGATCCCAGAGTTCAGTGTGACACGCACTGAATTGTGGGAAATGTGTTTCTGATGAAGCAGCAGATGTGGTGAGTTTGAACACATGAAGCTGGCGGTTTGACATTTTTCAGGAATCAAAGGTCACAAATTTCGGGGTCCGTCTGTTCCTCAGTGACTTTCAGGGTATGTGACATGTGAATGTCTGTGTTTTGATAAATCTGGTGATTTAAATACCTGTTGAATCCCAAAACTTCATCACGCTGATGTCAAAATCCTAAAAACACTTTGGATCCAATAGAAGAGCTGCCAGCATGAGTGAGTCGGGTAGAAACGACTCTTTGTGACGTAACCGACCTCTGGTTCATGCAGCATTTTAAAAAAAAGGCTGTTATATTTACTGCAGATTCAGCTGCAACATCAGAGACAAGAATCAGATCAAAACTTCTGCAGTTTCTCCACCTCATCCTCACGCCTGCTTCTTCTCCTGTGTGTGTGTGTGTGTGTGTGTGTGTGTGTGTGTGTGCAGCTGTCCGGAGCTGAGAAGCCCCCTGCTGGAGAACCAGAGAACAACTCGTCCTCAGCTGCTGCAGCAGGAACAGAAGCTCCTGCAGACGGAGGCAGCAAGGTGACGCGTCACTGCAGCACCGAGGGTTCATTTAGGGCTAACAGAGAGAGACACCTGTCTGTCTGCAGCTCACCTGGAACAGTTTAACTTTAGGGAGAGAAAGTGAAACTCATCAGAACCTGAATTCATCACTGCAAGAAGTATTCAGATCATCTACTTCAGCAAAAGTAGTAATACAACAGTGTAGAAATACTCTGTTACAGGTCCTGCTCTGATAAATTTACCTCAGTCGCAGTACAAATGTTCTTTTATGAAAATACAACTGAAGTATGAGTCAAAAGTCACTGATATGCAGAATGGAACATTTCAGAATCTTAAATATTTGAATCAGAACTGTAATAACTGATGCACTCATGGCTTTAATGGTACAACTCATTTTTTGACTTTATATTCTGATGTGTAGTTTGATCTGTAACATCAAATATCATCAGATTTCATCGTGTTTCTGCACAGAAACTGAAGCTAATCTCTGTGTGAACCTCCGTCAGGTGGAGATGGTGTTCTGGCTGCTCTCCATGCTCGCTAACAGAGATAAAGAGGAGATGTCTCGGACTCTGCTGGCTCTGTCCAGCTCTCAGGACAGCTGCATCGCCATGAGGAAGTCCGGCTGCGTCCCCCTGTTGGTCCAGATTCTGCACGAGGCTCCGGGAGGTGGAGGCGGTGGAGCAGGGGAGACCGCAACGGGTGGCGCAGCAACAGGCTGCAGCCGAGAGGCCAAATCCAGAGCCAGCGCCGCCCTCCACAACATCATCTACTCCCAGCAGGACGAAGGTCAGGCCCGCCGCGAGATGAGGGTGCTGCACATGCTGGAGCAGATCCGGACCTACTGCGACAGCGGCTGGGACTGGATCGAGAGCCATGCAGGGACACCGTCACCCGGAGGAAGCAAAACCACCGGTGAGTCAATAATCATCAGGTTTAAAACATATAGAAGCCAAAAGTGTGAGTGAGTGAAGTTCCCTCCAAACCTCAGGGTTTAACAAACGCTGTGTGTCTTACTGGCGTCACACAGCCACATGTCATTTATTTAAGAGCCTCACCTTGTTTTCTTCTCTGCAGACATCCCTGAACCTGTGGACCCTCAGATCTGCCAGGCCATGTGCGCCATCATGAAGCTGTCCTTTGAAGAGGAGTACCGACGGGCCATGAATGAATTAGGTTTGTGAACACCTCCAGCTCCTCCGTTTGTTTCCTACATCAGTGACACAGTCTGCTAACAGTTTCTGGTTTTCCTCCAGGCGGTCTGCAAGTGGTGGCTGATCTGATTCACCTGGACCAGGACATGTACGGCATGCAGAACGACCCCATCAACATGGCACTGCGCCGCTACGCAGGCATGGCCATGACCAACCTCACCTTCGGAGACGTTGTCAACAAGGTACAGAGGAGCTGTGGGGTTTGACCTGCAGGGGGCAGTAATGATCCAGACTGACATGGACAACACAGTGCTTTAATAACAAGGTGCATTACTGCATCAGCGCTGTAGCTCCGCCCACAGCAGAGAAGATGAACCATTCAGCAGAAACAATGAAAAAAATGCAGATCATATCAAAGTAATCCAAAACTAGTGCTGAAAAGTAGCCAAGTACATTCACCAAAGTACTGTACTCAAGTAAAACTCTGACGTGCTTTACTTGAGTTTTTCTGTTTCTGAACATTTTGTAAATCTGCTCCACAACATGTCATTTCTGAGATTTTAACCTTCTTTTCACATCAAGTTTTTTCTGTCGGTGACATCAGACCTCTGTGTTTGACAGCAGCTTTCAGATTTAAAAACTGACCCTTTCCTCTCTGTTTGCTGGACCTGGTCTCGTCTTCCTGCAGGCCACTCTGTGCTCAAAGAAGAGCTGCCTTCAGGCTCTGGTGGCCCAGCTGGCCTCAGACAGCGAGGAGCTCCATCAGGTGGTCTCCAGCATCCTGAGGAATCTGTCCTGGAGGGCCGACATCAGCAGCAAGAAAGTCCTCAGAGACATCGGCTGTGTGTCTGCGCTGATGACCTGCGCCCTTCAGGCCACGAAGGTAACTGGAAACAGACCGGTTCATGCAGAAGAGACAGATGGAGATGAACTAACAGATCACATACAGCTCAGCGCGTGTAATGTTTTCCGTCAGTTTGCAGGACCAAATAACACCTTTTTCTTGTCGTTACTTTGTCAGGAGTCGACCTTGAAGAGCATCCTGAGCGCTCTGTGGAATCTGTCGGCTCACAGCATCGACAACAAGGTGGCCATCTGTTCGGTGGACGGAGCTCTGGGCTTCCTGGTCAGCACGCTGACGTATCGATGTCAGACCAACTCACTCGCCATCATTGAGAGCGGCGGAGGGATCCTTCGAAACGTGTCGAGTCTGGTCGCCACTCGAGAGGACTACAGGTAGGTTTGTGACTCAAACACTGACTTTCACACAACTAAAGAACTTTAATTTTGTGATAATTTGTTTATTCTTCCTTATGGTTTTAGAGTTTAGCCTGTTTACAAAAAACTTCTTCACCTGATAGTTTCACAGCACAGCACTGACACCATCTGTAAAGGGCCAAACTGAGGACTGTCTCACCTGCAATATTATTGTTTTGATAATGAAGTTAAGAATTTTCTAGTTAACACGCACATCCAGCTGCTAGAATGAAACTATCAAGTTATATTGATAATAATGACAGCAGATCATTTACGTTCTCGATTAGATAACTAGAGCAAATTCAAGTTTCTGCAAGTTAATTTTTATATCATAGAAAGGTGATGGAAGTAAATAGATATTGAAGGAAGACAAAAAAACACTTTACAAAATCTTCAAAAAACAAAATGCTTTAAAAAAGTCCAGGGTTGAGTAAAGCAGATGTTTTTTGAAGCAAAAAGTGCTAAAACAAACAATTAAACACCTGTCAGAGTCATTTTACAGCAACCATAGCAGGAAGTAATTTGCTCTATCTGGATTTAGAAATGAACTGAAAGTTTTATTTTGCTTCCTTTCTTCACAGGCAAATCCTCAGGGACCACAACTGCCTCCAAACTCTGCTGCAGCACCTGCGCTCCCACAGCCTGACCATCGTGAGCAACGCCTGTGGGACTCTCTGGAACCTTTCCGCCCGAAGTCCAAAAGACCAGGAGCTGCTGTGGGACCTCGGGGCAGTCAGCATGCTGCGCAACCTCATCCACTCCAAGCACAAGATGATCGCCATGGGCAGTGCCGCAGCTCTGAGGAACCTGCTCACCAATCGACCCCTGAAATATAAGGATGCTGCCGTTGTGTCTCCTGGCTCCTGCATGCCTTCTCTCTACATGAGGAAACAGAAGGCTCTGGAGGCAGAGCTGGACGCCAAACACCTAGCAGAGACTTTTGATACCCTTGAGAAACAGAGCCCCAAGCATTTAACACTCAACAAGCCCTTGCGGCACATTGAAAGTCTGGCGAAGGATTATGCATCTGATTCTGGGTGTTTTGATGATGATGAAGCCCCCAACGTCTCCAGCAGCCTGGACACCGGGAGCTTCTCTATGCTGTCTATGTTCCTTACCAACTCTAACTTCCTGCAAAACCAGCCTCGCAAGAGGGACAGTGAACCTGAGAGAGACGTAGACCCACCTCAGGTGGTTGAGAAGAGACATGCACCTCCTGATGATGTGGTATCTGCTGCTGCAGAGAAGCTGGCCAAAAAGATCACCAATACAGTTGCCAAGATTGACAGGTTGGTGGAGGACATCACCATGCATACATCCTCGGAGGACAGTTTCAGCCTCAGTTCTGAGGACCACCTGGCAGACTGGCCTTATGGACTGGATGAACTCAATGAAGCCCGGGCGAAATCATGCTCTCCCTGCCGTCTCTCTGATACGAGCAGCTTGGCCCACAGAGATCGCCTCAGTAGAGCCCATGCTCTTCTGCGCCTCAAAACTGCCCATACAAGTGTATCAACGGACAGCCTCAACAGTGGGAGCACCAGCGATGGCTACTGTGGCAGCAAAGACCAGATGCGACCTGCTCCAAGAGCTCTGATGATGCAACAGCGACCCAACCAGCTTGATCTCAAGGTGGCTCATCAAGATTACCTTAATGCAGGAACTTCTGTCCTGAACGAGACTAACCAGCAAGATATTCCTGAGAGAGATTCTGTCGACAACAAAAGCGCAAAAGCTCTGGAGTCCAGCAGCACAGATGCAGAAAAGAACCAGGATCAAGCTGTACAAACACCTGTCAGTGCATCCACCAAAGTCTCCTCTGATGTCAGCATGACTTCAATTAAACTGTCTCCTTCTTATCAACAGGTCCCTCTCATTCAGAGTGTAGCCAAGTTTGGCGTAGCAAAGACAGCCATTAACGTCCAGGCCGCCCAAGCCATGAGGAGGCAGGCATGGGTGCCTACTGTGATGACCGGTGGCAGTATTTCAAAATTTTCCCCCATGGCATCTACCAGGAGCCCAACAATCGGGACTATGGAGACAGTCCAGAAATACTCGGTGGAGAACACACCGATTTGCTTCTCCCGCTGCAGTTCACTTTCCTCCCTGTCTTCTGGCGATGGGGCTTTGGATGGACAAAGTGAAAATGAGCTGGAGAGTGACTCATCATTAGAAATAATTGAAGTGGAGGATGAAGAGGTGGTGAAAAGAGCTGAAGAGGATGAAACCTTGGAGGATCTAAGCGACAGCCAGCTGCTGATGACTGACTCAAAAACATTTCCCAGCAAAGAGACAGATCCCATCGAGATCCCCTGCCCTGCTAAAAGGGAAAAGGTGTTCCTTAGAGGAGCTTCACCAGCTATCCCTGACGACAGATCTCCATCCAGTTCATCTGAAAACTATATCCATGAGACACCACTAGTAATGAGTCGCTGTAGCTCTGTCAGCTCACTGGGCAGCTTTGAGTCTCCCTCAATTGCCAGTTCAATCCAGAGTGATCCATGCAGCGAAATGATTGATGGAACAATAAGCCCCAGTGATCTTCCTGACAGCCCAGGACAAACCATGCCTCCTAGTCGAAGTAAAACTCCATGCTGTGTTGAGTCGAATGGACCAGAAACACAGGTCGCAGGGGCAGCAGGCCAGTGGGAAAGCAGCCTGCGAAAGTTCATGGAAATCGCAGATTCCAAGGAGAGGTTTAACCTTCCTCCTGACCTTGACAGCATGATCTATTTCACTGTGGAGAAGCCTACTGAGAACTTCTCTTGTGCTTCGAGTTTAAGTGCTCTGCCTCTTCATGAACACTACATACAGAAAGATGTTGAGCTGAAATTGACTCCCTTACTCCAGCAAAGTGATAAAAATCTTCCTTTCCCCGATGAGGATGAGCAAGGAATTGACCATGGAGAGAGATATAGTGAGGGCAACTCGGATGATGACATAGAAATTTTAAAGGAATGCATCAACTCAGCAATGCCCTCCAAGTTCAGGAAAGTTAGACCTTCCCTGATGACCACCATCCCCTCTCATATTCTCAGTTCCCAGATCCGAAAACCAATACATCTCCCAGTGTACATGATGCTCCCAAATGGCAAGACCCAAATGTGTCCTGGGAGGAGAATAGTCATCCCACAAAAGGATGTCAAATTTGATGATTCATCCTTCACTGATTCTGCAGAAGGTACACCAGTCAACTTCTCCAGCACAACATCGCTGAGTGATGAAACACTTCAGTACCCAGTGAAGGAGAGGGGGGCTAAAGACTGCACAGCTAAAGGTATGAACAAGCAGGAAGAGCTCGACAACGAGGCAAAGAGGATCGAAGACTTGAGGATATTCTCACACTTTCACAAACCCAACAGGATGAACTACCCACCTGAGATTCAAATGAACAGAACGACCAAACATGTCGTTCCCACGCAGAGGGTGCTGATGCAGAGCAAAGAGGTCGCAGACAGAGTGGCAAGCCAAAGAAACCGTGATCAATCTCCCAACCAACAAAAGAGGCAAAGTCAAGTCTTAGTCAGGAAGCTAGAGCTGCCTGTTATAAAGCAAAGCACAGAAAGTAACCTCAACACTGGAACACAAAAAGGAAATGCAATCTTTCAACAAATGGCACATTTTTCAGAAGACAGTCACAGCTTCTATGATGACAAAAAGGATGAAGCAATGAAACGATCAAGCAGAAAACAGATCAGAGAAGCAAGTAGAAACACTCTCTCCCGGAGCATGACAAACATCGGAAGAAGCGATAATTCCCAAGGAAAGTCCAGAGGGTTTCACAGGATAAAACAGAATCTGATAAAAGATGAGTCCATGGGATGTTATTCCCTCAGCTCCTCTCTCAGCTCACTGAGTGATGCCGAGTTTGAGGATCAAAAATCAAAGGCCCAGCAAATATGGTACAAAAACAGACACAACAAAACGCTGAGCATGGCGCAGCAGACAAAGCCTCTGACCATCCACAGTCAGTATGAAGAGGCAAGCTCTCCCAGCTCCGTCAGCATGGATTCAGAGGACGACCTTCTGCAGAAATGCATCACATCTGCCATGCCCAAGCAGAAAAGGAAGCTTGCTGCTAGAAAAAAGAAAGCAGAAAATACTCAAAGACAAAAGTCCTCTGATGGGAGAAACATGGATGAGGAGATGGATAGTGATGATACAGCATGGGATAAAGATTCAGACCTCAACAGTGTTGAATGGAGAGCTATACAGGAAGGAGCTAACTGTGTTGTCACTGGGCTGCAGGCATCAAAGTCTCAAGAGCCATCCTCTGAAGAGACCGAGTCCGTCCTGTCATTCATGTCGACATCCAGCTTCACACCCAAAGAGAGGAAGTTTGCTAAAGACAAAAAGGCAAATAAACCGCTTGACTTTGCGCAGCGCAAGCCAGTTCCGAACTTACCGGTGGTTTTCAGAGGCAGGACAGTGATCTACACACCGAAAAAAGACACAGCTCCATCACAAAGACCTCCTCCTCGAAAAGTACAGACCAAGACAGATGCTCCAAAGAATCCAAACCTCGCTCAGCACAGATCAAAGAGCCTTCACCGATTAGGCCAACCCCAGGACGTCGAATTGTCTTTGCCAAAGAGGAGCTCTACTCCACCTCCAAGGATACCAAAAAGTTCATCCTCTGGATCATCGCAAAGCTCTACACCATCCAAACAGTCTCAGAAGAAGATAACGTCCCCGACTCAAACCAATAAAATCCTCAAGAAAAAGAATGCCTCTCCAACTAGTAGCCCGCCAGCCACCAGCCCCCCTGAAAGAAAGGGACGCTCTCCTGTTGTGAATCAAAATGAAAAATCCCCACCACCTAAAACTCAGAAGTCCCCTGTCAGAATCCCTTTCATGCAGAACTCAGTCAGGCCCAGACCTCTGTCACCTCTGGTTACAAACCAAGCCACCGGCAGACAAGCCAATCAGGTCAACGGGAAGAGGGTGCCACCTGCCAATCGATTCGAATTGGTCAGGATGACCTCTGTCCATTCAAGTGGTGGTGAGTCTGATCGCAATGGGTTTTTGAGACAGCTGACTTTCATCAAGGAATCAAAGAATGTGCTGAGACGTGATGGCTCCGCATGCAACATGCCTGGATCTCAAAAGGGATCCCCCCGAAGAGCAGTTCCTGGAGCTTCGGCCGTCTTCCTTTGCTCATCACGCTGTCAGGAACTAAAGGCAGCTGTGCAAACCCAGAGGAGGGTGCAAGTGAAAGGTCCAGGACAGGTGCAGCAAATCCAAAGGCCAGACCGTGGTCCTCAGAGGCAGACTACAACCCTCTCTAGAGCAACCTCCAGTGAAAGAGATCTATCTGCGAGGCGCATAGGCAGGAGAACCAGCTCTGAAAGCCCCTGCAGGGCGGCTCAGAGAAACAGTGCTGGCACAGCGTCTGCAGCCAGGCAGCAACAAGACCGAGAAACCTTCAAACGACACGCCTCATCACCGAGCATAAACATCCTGAGCCGAGTGACCAGCCGCTCATCCCTTCGCTCTTCATCATCTGATTCAAGTGGAAGAGCAAAGAGTGAGGACGATACAAAGAAAAAGGGGCAGAGGTCTACAGGACGACTAAATGACAGAGTCACTTGGAGGAGAATCAGGGATGAAGATGTACCTCAGATCTTGAAAAGCACTCTGCCAGCCAATGCATTACCTCTGGTGCCTTCTCCTGATGGGGAAAAGCCAAAGCTACCAGCTCTTCCAGGAAAACTGCCGACCATTCTGCTTGCATCTCGCAAGACAAGTGATGCAACGGTCCAGACAGAAGACTTTCTGAACAACAAGACCAACTCGAGCACGTCTCCAGCAGTCGAAACTACACCGGTGATCTCAGAGGAAGTGGCACGACTAGCGCTTCTCAGAAAGATCAGTGCCACGTCTGGGAGTAACCTCCAGGATGGAGATTCAGATGGCTCTCTGAGAAGCCACAGCACTATCTCCACAGGAACGTCAGACAACCACGTGGGTGGAGTCGTCCATTTCCGCCAGGGATCCCCCAGCAAGGCGGCCCGGATTACTCCATTTAATTACATCCCAAGCCCCATGACCTGCTGCTCACGGGACACGCAGAGCCAAGCAGCTGCGATCGATGAGAAGTCAGGGGGTAAAAGTGAGTCGTAGGACACCTAGTGGACAACATGGATGACTGTGTTCCTCTATAAAAACTCAGCACTCAGGTGGACAGACGAGGAGTGTGCTGGTTCCTATACCTCGGGTACTGACCCTTTACTTTCCCTTTTCACGGCGTTTGTTTTTTTTTTGTCTGAACAAGTGATCACAGCTTCCATCTAGCATTCATACAGGGTTGGATGTATGCATTGAGACAGGCCTGACACGAACAGACCGTCAGTAACTATTCGAGATGCACTTCAGAGAAAAATCTCACCTGAAATGAAAGTGCATCTTTTTGTACTTTTTGTATTTGTAGAATAATCATCGCCAGGTAGAAATGTAGTAAAACATAAAGCAAAAGACAATGAACTTGATCTCAGCACACAAGTCGCCATCAGTCTCAGACAGAACGGATAAAAGAACAAAATTATGCAAACTTCTGAGGGATCACTCAGCTGGATTTTTACCTGAAAAGGTACAAACTGTGGCGGACTGCTGACAGATTCTGACACACTGACATGTAAAGTCTTTTTTTACATTCATCAACGCTTGAGCTTCTTCCTCACCCTCAGCTGAACATGACAGACTGTTAACCTCTCCTGTTGCATTCATGGAGCCCGGTGGCGTCGGGGAAAACATTTCTGCAGATTAATAGTTGAAGTCACATTCACTCAAATTGTCTTTGTTTTTTCTTTGATTTGGTGTTTTGAGGGCACAAAAAATCAGTTTCAAAGGAACTTAACAATGAATCACTAACATGAGGGTTTGTAGATGGTGATGTGGACTAAAATCAGTATTTAATCTCATTGATGCAAAAGTCCTGTTTAAGTTTAGTGTTTCCATGAAGCAGCTCCACATTCCTAAAACAGCCTAAAACGAGCAGAAGTGTCATGGGATCGTAACCTCAGTATAAACAGTTTGCTGCTTTGCTTAAATTATTGATTTGAGGGACAGTTTTATCTCAAATCACAGTTTTTTTTTTTAACCCCAAAGCCAACTGGATTCAAGCTCCATCACTGCTGCAGACATTATTAAAGCAAATAGCATCATTTTCCAAACTGTTAGCTGATCTGGAAAAACTCCATGTGCTCCTGTACTCTTTGTCCTGATCAGTATTGTAAATAACTTGCAGATATAGAAAATCTTCAAGGCTTCCTGGTGGGCGAGAGAATCTGTGTTGCTCCCTGACAGCATGCTAATATATTCATTAACTGTATAAACACACGTTAACACTCAGCGATGTTATCATTCAGTGGTAAAGCCATCCGTAGTCAAGTGCTGCAAAGACCTATAATACTATAGAGCGTCAGAGTAGATGAACAAAGCCTCTGTTATTTGAATATGACGACATAATTGCATTTCCAACTAGATTCAAAGTGTTTGCAGTTGAATTTTTCCTGTCGAGAAACAAAACGACTCCATTCAGTAATGAGCTTTGAGTCCATGGACGTGTCCTCACAGAAGTTATCCACTGCAAGTGTTTCTAACATGTTAATATCTGCTTAACTGTGTTGCTGTAAAAGTAGTGATAGGCCGAGACGAAGTCAAACATAAAGGCGCTGAATATTCTCTGTGGATGAACATCGCTCCTCCATGTGTGAACCCTGAGCTGCGTTCAGGGGCTGTTGTTCCAGAAAAACCAAGGTTTTGTATTCTGACTCTCACCCAAATGTATTTCCAAAGCATGTTCTCAGTATGAAGCCGAAGTAGCTTTAGAATGCAAATCTGTCGAGTCCCAGTCGCCGTAATGAGAAATGGGAAACCTGCCGTATCCTCTGAGTATCACACGCTCATCCTTTGTGTGTGGGTTTAAATGAGGCTCTGTAAGATTTCCAGCTCTGAAATTATGTTCAGAAATAATTTCAAAGTGTGTGACAGTGTGTCACGTCTTGTTGAAACTCTGCATGCAAAGACTCAGTGGTCGATTCCTGCAGGTTCGTCTCTGGAACAGACGGGGTGGATGGTTCTGCTTCTGTACTTTCTTCACAGGTTTTTAAATGGTAACACACAGAATTTTCTGAGGTCTTTTGTCCTTTTTGAGCTCATACCTGAAGTCTCAAAGGTGGGTTTAGAAACTTAAGTTGAGCATGTGGAACCACGACGGCAGATTTTTTTGTAGGAAACTCACTTTAACAGCCCTTAAAAGTGAAAACCAGGATGTGAAGGTGAATTCTGTGTGAATTTGGCTCCATGATTTAAAAGCCATCAGAAGGTCCTGAGCGTTTGTCCACCATCAGTGTCTGCGGCCTCGTTCACGTCCGGCTGGAACGCTGGAACGCAGCCGAGTTCATGTCCAAACTAATGCAGAACAGTTCTATACATTACATTTCTATCCACTGTAGCCTCTTCTTTGCATTTAGCATTTTCCAGTTCACAAATGATTCATTTATTCTGGTTTAATCTGAAGTTGCATGTGACTGAGGCAGTTTTGAGAACATAGTTCGGTAGTTTTATGGACATGAGTTATGATGTCACCTGATCCTGATGGAGCGGCGTCCCGGCGTCCTGAGCGTGAACGAGGCCGCGGAGGCTCATGGTGCCATGTGAAATAGGCGAAGCTACAGAGGCGTGTCATACTAAATGTTTTCATCCAATTAAAAGTGACTTGTTTCATTAAACGCTGTGTTTAGCTTCTTTCATTCTGCTGTGAAACATTTACTGACACAAATAATCGTTCAGACTCAACATGAAGAGTTTTTAAATAAGATCTTCAACCAAAAACATGTGACTGCGCTCGTTTGGTCCAATCAGAGCACAGCTGTCAAACAGCAGATGTTTCCTGTTTCACAGCGAGTCTGATTCACAGAAGCTTTATGGAACTGAACAAGTTCCTGTTCGTTTTATCTGCTCTTTGACTTAAAGCCTCTGTGTTAAAACAACATGAGCCCTCACACAGGTTCTTCATCATCTTCATCATCTTCATCCTGGAGACTCAGATCTCTCTCAGTAGAAGTTACACAGTCCTGCTGTTTCAGGCTTTTTTTGTGTCAAATTCTCTCTTTTTGTGTCTTTGGTGTCGTTTCTCTCTGAGCTGCGAGAAAAAGAAGATTCTTTGCTGAAAGACTCTTCAAAGGTTTGATCAACGCAGAATCTTCACACTGATATCAAATAACTTTCAGTGTCCAGTTTGAACAGAAGAACTCATGACTCCTGCTGTTTGAAGGCAGATCCAACCTTTAATGAAGCACAACGCGTCACACACTTCACACACCTGAGAATGAAACCAGGTGAGAACTTCACGTTCAGCCTGAACACAAACAACCCGACACAAATCTGACACAGCTGATAAATCAGCACTCTGCAGTCTGAGAACGGATCAAAAACGGGTCTTTTAACCTTCTGACACAGAAAAATCTGTTTGTTTTCTCTCATTTCATCACAGATTCAACAGTTTGGAGAAAACTAAACTTTAACATGATGTTTGGTTCATCAGAGGACGGCTGACAGCTTCAGTCTTAGTATCAGTTAGTTTTATTAGCAAGTAATTTATTTAGCAAAACAACAGTCTCAGTTTGCAGCCAACAGCTGAGGGGTCAAAGGTCAGCCAACACTGGGGCCGCTGATGCTTCCAAACTGCCTGGAAGGACCTTCGGCAGGTGTGATCACCTGAACGGTCGGGTCTCTGCAGCGAGGACGTTCCACACAGAGGGGGAGGGTCTCTGACAGAGCGAGCTGTTCAGTCAGAGGGTTTGACCTTTGACCTCTGCCACGTCTCTCTCCAGCTGCTCCCCCGCCACCTGAAGCTCCTCCCTCTGCTGCAACAGTCGACCTTGAGCCTCCTGCAGCTGCTTGTTCAGCTCCAGATACCGACGGCACTGCTGGAACCTCAACTCCACGTCGCTGTCCGAGGGCCGGGACGAGTCTGAGGAGGGAACCCACAACCAGTCAGTAAGCTGCAGGAGAACCAGTCAGTGAACTGCAGGAGAACCAGTCAGTAAACTGAAGGAGAACCAGTCAGTGAACTACAAGAGAACCAGTCAGTGAACTGCAGGAGAACCAGTCAGTAAGCTGCAGGAGAACCAGTCAGTAAACTGGAGGAGAACCAGTCAGTGAACTACAAGAGAACCAGTCAGTGAACTGCAGGAGAACCAGTCAGTGAACTACAAGAGAACCAGTCAGAGAACTGCAGGAGAACCAGTAAGTGAACTGCAGGAGAACCAGTCAGTGAACTGCAGCAGAACCAGTCAGTGAACTGAAGGAGAACCAGTCAGTGAACTACAAGAGAACCAGTCAGTAAACTGCAGGAGAACCAGTCAGTAAAATGGAGGGAAAACAGTCAGTAAGCTGCAGCAGAACCAGTCAGTGAACTGCAGGAGAACCAGTCAGTGAACTGCAGGAGAACCAGTCAGTGAAGTGCAGGAGAGATGTTTAGTAAATCACAGAGGATCAGGTTCTCCTGTAGTTTACAGACCTGGTCTCCAAACTAAACTAACTTAACTAAACTTAACCAAACTAACTAAACTAACTTAACCAACTAACTTAACTAAATTAACTTAACTAACATGGATGGAGAACTTTTCAAACTGAGCTGTCGCAGTAAAATGTGTTAAAGGAAGTAAATTAAAACTGTAATTCTAATCACATGAGATGCAGCTGAGAGGACTTTTGATGTTCTAAATGCTGATGTTCTCCTGATGTTCTCCTGATGTTCTCCTGTTTTCAGCTCGTCTCTGCTTCACATCAGCATTGACATTAACTGTGTCTCCAGTTTAAATCCTAACATTTCTCCCTGTTCAGGTGTTTCAGTGTGGAAGTTCTGATCTCAGAGCAGCTTCAGCCACCAGCCTCTCCATCAACCCTGCAGGTCTCTGTGGACTCACCTTGTCCAGTCTGCTCCAGGATGCTGAAGACCGGGTCGGTGGGGGCGGCTCTGCTGATGTCCTCCAGGATCTGGTCCACAGTGGGGGGGTCAGGACGGCTGGGCAGGACCACCCGCTTCTTGTTTTTAGAGCCGATGTTCATCATGCAGCAGAGGGAAGCTTCAGCGCCTGAACCTGAACACACAGCAAAGAACAAACAAACAAACAAACAAACAAACAAACAAACAAGAATAAACATGGTGGATGCAAACATGATTAGCTGCCCTTAAACGTCTGTCACCGATATTAACGATAAGTTTTGTTTATTTACGTCACATCTTTAAGATGCGTTCACTGTTTACCGGAAACAGCCTCTCCAGACCTCTGTAATAATACACATTCAATTAAGGAACAATAGAATAATTAAATCATGCGCTTGTAAACGTAAACAGACAACGTTAGCTCGTAAAAAATGAACTAAAATACTTAAAAGCATTGTCACAGTTTTCGGTTCACGTTTCTTGCAGAACGAACTGAAGAGCAGCGCTACCGATCAATCGGTTAAATCGACTTGGACCTGGAAATTTGTAACAGTAAGGTCAAATATTTTCAAGCCGAATTTCACAAAAAGGCCTAAAGATTCATAAGAAACCTTCTCAAAAGACACGAGACGGCGTTTCTTTACTTATCAGCAGCTTTATTTTCACCTGAGCAACATTTAAACGGAGTTCGGCATTAAGAGCAAACAGCCTCAGCCGCTCGTCTCTTCTTACCAAAGTTTAATCTTTCGACCTTCGGATCTTCAGACTGTTTCCGTCACCAGAACCGAACAAAAGCACGAACACCGACCGAACACAGCTGGATGCACCGGACCGGGTTAGCAAGACTGACCCGCGGCTGCTGGACTGACGTACTGCACGGAACGGCGACGTGCTCTGCCACGTCAGCACGTAGCAGGCGACGCACGGAGGCCACGTACTGAACGTCATCACCTCCAGTCTCCTCACTGGATTATCTTTTCACTGATACGAACCCTGAAAAAATGGATTCTCGTTCCGTTAAACATCACATTTGTTGTGTTTTCTGTCGTTTCATTTAGTTTACAGACGTTTATGTGTAAATCGCAGACATTTGATCCAAATCTTCGGTTTATTTTACCTGACAGGTGATCTGTCGCCCTCTGCTGGTTCGCTGACGACTCAGGCATTTAAAGTGCGACACTTTGTTTAAATCACATGTATAATAAAACACAAATATTCACTCCTGTAGCATTTATGACACCACACGTGTCAGTGGAAACACTTTTCTAAATATAAAATCAAATCAGGTGTTTGCAGCACGTTTAGCTCATCAGTCCAGAACAAACAGGATTATTTTTCATCTGTAAGTATTCTTCAACTCATATAAGTACCCCGTATATCTATAAAACCAAACATAACAGCAAACTATGAAGTGATATTGTTCAGTAAATTTTCAGGTACAAGTCAACATTAATGAGGCTGCGAGTCAGACATGTTGTTTTGTTCTTATTAGGTTTTTATTTCAGACCAGGATGTAACTCTCACACACTCTGTCACACAGTCTCATTCATTTTATAAATGAAACAAAAAATTTAAAACACATAACAGCGACACATGATGAAAGACGAGGACAGTGTCACTGATGTGAGGCATCAAAAACCAGATGGAGCTCTCACTGATGGTCAGAGTTCACCGTCACCACCTGCAGACAGGCTGCAAACAGGCTGCAAACAGGCTGCAAACAGGCTGCAAAATGCATTTTAACACACAGATCAAGAGTTACTGTAACTACAAAACACACACTGCTGTAACACACACCGCCTGCAGGTGGAGCAAGAGCTAAACTCTCAGCAGCTTTTGCTTTCTCCTGCTGTTCCTGTTCTCTCCTGTAGGTGGAGCAGGTGGGTGCAGCCTGTGATGTGAGCTTAGTTTCAGGTGTTTTACATCTAAAAACTTCCCTCCGACGCTTCAAATCCAGAACAAATTTAAGTGAATAACTTGAAAACAAAAAGAAACTCTGTTTTCAGAGAGAACCGACTCAGCCTGCAACATCTTCACGTATCAAAAGGAAATCAGTCTCTCGGACGAGGAGTCGACTTCTCGTTAATCTGTGAGGATGAAGAGGGAAACCTTCGCTCTGCTCCTCGTCCTCACAAAGGCTCCTCGTCCTCCTCTGCTGCTATCTGAAGCGCTGAAGAAAAACAGGAGAGAAGCTGCTGAAACACCAGCTGATCATTTAGAGATCAATAATAAGAGTTAAACAAAGACCACATCTGTTTTAATGTTTTAATCACAGGTTTGAAGTTTGATTTGTAAAGTTAGTTTGTAAATGTGCAGGTGAGGAAACGAACTCACCGTCAGTCCACACTGATCTCATCCTGATGAACAGACGCATTTTAACAAACACAACCAACGATTGAGGACAAATAAAAAGAAAAACATCGATAAACTACAAATCCTGCATGACGTCACATTTCTTTCCATCACACGTTCACAGATTCACAGGAACTGAAAACTGAAGAGCAGCTTCATTCTACAAATGACACGAAGAATCAAAGTTCTGAGTGTAAATATTAAATGTTTTCATTATAAATTTATCCAGACTTAAACTTCAGACTCTTGTTAATAATCCAGCAGCGTTAACTGGGGAACGATGTGCAGTCAGCTCACACTGTGACTGTCTGTGAAGGTTTTTAAGCTGGAAAATCAACCAATCAATCAAATAAAATGTAAAAGAATCAGAACTACATCGACGGTTGATTCTCCTCCAGCGATCCGTCACAGTCGAGCTCATTCGCACGGGTTTTCAGTGCAGCTTCGACAGGTTACAGTTCATGTGAACTTTCACTTTCACTTTCACAGGTTTTCAGTCAAACTAAAGAGAATCTGTAAAGAAAAGAAACTTCATGTCTGAGAGAAGCAACGTGTTTCCTGTTAGCAGCTGATCTCAGGTCTGTTTGTCTGAAGCTCCTCTGCTGTGTGTTGTTGTGTTCAGGCTGGTATTTTAAAAAGCAGTAAGCAGATTTGTGATGATATCAGCGTGGGGAGGTTATCTCTCTCAGACAGGAAGCTGCTAGTCTACTTAAGAGCTGCAGGTTTGGAGGGGGGGGGCTGTTGAGGAGGATCCTCCATCTGCTGCTGCAGACAAATCTACAGGCGAAGCTGCTTTGGCTTTAAACCGCGACAGCACTGATGTTCTACAGGACTCAGGCTAATTCTGCTCACCGCACGCTCCGAAAACACCAAACCAGGCGACTTACCGGGCTGTTTAACCCAGGAAAGGCTGAAACAGGCAACAACACAGCTGGATTAGCACGTTCAGTCCTCGTCTGTAATCTGAAGGCACAGCGGCAGTTTGTCCCGTCAGCACGGCGACCACGTAAACACACCATGAACCCAAACTGCATTCAGACCAACAGCAAAGACCCGATGGCGCCCCCCAGGTGCAGTCTTTGACACTACAGCCACAATATAAACATGTTGGACAGAACAAAGGCTCAGTAATCTCATGTCAGACTGTTCATCTGAAGAAAATCTTCAGTCCAACAGAAACATTTTAAAGACTGAGGAGAAGAAAACAGCTGAGTCAGCGTCAGTTCATCATCAACACGAGTTCATGTGGCTTGTTTGGTCGAGAACAGGCAGCAAGTCAGCAAGCAGCCCTGCAATCAGCCATCAAGCCTCTGAAACCACAAACTGAGCAACAACACACACTGATGGACCTTCAGAGAGAAAGATGATCGAACCAGTCGACCAACATGAGAGAGAACAGGCCTGAAGAAACTGGGTTCGGGGGGGGTGTGGTGAAGATCAGCACCGACTCTAAACCCCATCAGCAAACTCAGGAGCTGCAGCTGGAACAGATCGAGACGCAGCAGGTGCTGCACATCTACGCTCTCTACTTCTACGACCCCGGAGGATCTGCTGTCA
>JAPZDV010000021.1:27482123-27494841 GCA_029814665.1 Acanthurus lineatus | reverse complement strand
GAAACAGAAACAAACAGAAACAAAGTGCCGTCATTGATCAGAAGAAGCTGAGAAAGTATCACCGGAGCAACAATCACACACACACACACACACACACACACACACACACACACACACACACACCGAGTGTTTCCTCTGATGTGGAAGGAAAGAAAGAAACGACCGACCAGGCGTGACGGCGAGTGTGTCGGCGAGCGTGTCAGCAGACGGGCAGATGTTTGCAGAAGGTGTCCTACCTCTGATGAGCCTCTGAGGCCGTTCACACATGGAGGCCGCTCTGCTCTGCTGTCCGTCCGCCTGTCCGCCTGTCTGTCTGTCTGTCTGTCTGTCTGTCTGTGTGTGTGATAATCTGCTTTAGCTCGGCTGCAGGGACGCCGTGCACCAGGCACTGCAGTGACATCATGGCAGCCTGTTACTGATCCGCTGTATGAGCATCAGCGTGGCATGAATGAGCTGCTGTTCACTAAATGCCCTCTGCTGAATAACACACACACACACACACACACACACACACACACACACACACACAACTGACTTATTCAGCATCACTGCTCAACATCACGAGTTGGTTTCTGATCACATTTATTTCTCAGGTCGGCAGGTTTGATCAGAGCGTCACCGTGGCAACGAGCCCTGAAACCTCGGAGCGAAGACTCACGTGTGGGAAAGTTCAGTGAACGAAAGGAAACTGTCATAAACTTCCTGTTAACAGGAGCACGAAAGGAAACTCAACATGAGCGCAGAGTCCGGACAGAAACAGCAGGAAGGATTTTACTGAGAGCAAACCAGAGGAACCAGAGGAACAAAGATTCACGGAGAGAAGAACAAGAAACTCATCCACCGATGGAACAGGTGAGACAGAAACCAGGTGGAGGAGACAGACAGGAAGTGAAGCGAGACACATGAAACAGGAAACGCTCAGAGCGAAGAGCAGGAGCGTCTCATCTCAACCAGTTTTTATTTCATCCCAACAAACAAAGTGACAGAAACCTTCAGGTGGCTTCTGTTTCAGCGTCACACTGAGCTTCACCTCCTCTTCTGTCTCCTCAGCTCGTCCATGAGGAGTCACGTTGGAGTCGAACAAAGCAGGTCGCATGCAGCAGCTGATTGATTGACTGATTGATCGATCACCGATAGCACAAACTTTGACCCGGAGACCATGGAGGAGATTTACAGGTTCCTGTTTGCAGACAGCAGCAGCTCTGAAGTTCATGTGATGAGGATTAAGTGAATCCTCTTCAGTTTTCCTTCCACATGCAACAGGAAGCTGCTCATGCAGTCAGTACGAACAAAACGACGACAGAAACACCCGGGAGGTATTGATCAGGACGCGAGCAGAGCGGCCGGCAGCAGCTCACTTACCCACTGCGATGATCTTCTTCTTGATGCCCGTGTTCTCCTCCACCTTCCCCAGGAAGTCCGTCACCACGTTCTTCTCGTTTAAAAACTTGTCCACTCGATCTCTGATGGACGTGAAGATGCTCATCAGGCCCATGGTCCTCGATCAGGCCCTCGAACGACAGAGGAGTCCGAGAAAACGAGCTGCAGTGGAAACACAGCAGAGTTTAATCCTCTGACAGCCACAATCTGCTTTACCGAGGGGGGGCGGGGGGGAGGAGGAGGAGGAGGAGACAGAAACAAAGTTGAGGTGAAGATGAATCAGCTGATTTTTGTCGCCACGAGAGAAAATGAGAGGTCACATTTCCTTCGATAGTTGTTTGTTTTTGGCGACTTTTTCACGACGATGTTTAAATAAAATAATGAAACAAAAATCAATTTGTTATTAAATGCAAACTTTGAAACAAAATGCAGAGGAAAAAGATCTTAATCTGACAGAGATGTGAGATCGTCTGCAGAACATCTGAGCTTTAAATAAAATCCAGTCACCTTCAGAGGTTGTGATTGAAACAAACAGTGAAAGCAGAGACGAGCAGAGACTCAGACAGGTTTCTCCCCGCTGACTCCATGTTTATCTGTGATAACACGCTGGTCGTCTCATGTCAGACCTTCAGACACGTGAGGATAAATCTGATGAGAGCATTATTGTTTAACTCAACAGTTTTGTGAAGTTCAAACACACTTTTCCCACCACAAGTCCAAAGATAGTTCAGATAAAACTGTCAGACTGAGTTCCTCTGTCCACCACTGAGAAGATCTTTCAGAGAACCAGCTGAAATAAAACTTTAACCACAGTTTGTCTCTGTGCGGGACAAACGGGACCACAAACAGCTGAAACACTGACGCTATTTATGTGCAAACACCTGCTGCTTCAGCTTCTTCTCATCAGACCTCACAGGCCGACCATCTGCCGACACGACCACCTGCAAACCTTTCCTCTAGCGCCACCCTCAGGACAGAGCTCTCACCTTTAGCTCCAGCCCCAGTGAGGAGTCACAGTCTTCAAGATGTCCTGGAGTGTGTCTGTGATAACCTCTGCAGACTGCAGGGGGCGCCGTCAGCCCGGCTCGTCCTGTGGTTGCAGCAGCAGATGTGATGAGGTCTGACAGCATCAGGCCTGCAGCTCCTCCTCGCTGTCAGGACGCCGCAGCAGAGAGGACGAACCTGACGGGAGGAATGCGTCCTGCAGGCCGACACACGCCTCCTGCCGTCGCAGGTAACAACACTCCGACACACTCTGACACCGACACACTCTGACACACACCAACACACACCGACACACTTCCACTGCAGTCTGCGAGGACGACAGAGCTGCTGAGAGGACATGAGAGGATACAGAACCATCAAGTACACTTTGTTCATCTTCTGCTACTTCTTCTGGGTGAGTCACACATCACTGACTCCAGATCAGCGTAAACACTCCGGTTCGACTGATTTCAGCAGCAGTTTCACACTTTATGGAGTCAAAAAGCTGAACTGAGACAAAGTTTTACTTCCTCTGATGTTTTAAAAGAAGAGGATGAAGAAAAAACTCTGATCAGAACAGTTTTTTAAAGATCTGCATGAAGCTCAAACTGTAATAACAGTTACTGAATGTAAAACTGTATGTACATGATACTGACAAAAGTATGTGGACGCTGAACTTTGGACTGGGTCTGTCCTGGTTCGGCTCCTCTGCTTTAAAGACATCAAATCTTCATTTTTCAGCATCCTGATGTTTCATATTTTAATGAAACCAGAAGCAGGAAAACAACAGATGAAAAGTTGTGCCACACAGTGAGAAGGTGCTTCTGGATTTTTAGTTATGAAGTCAAAACTATGAGATAAAACATCACAGGAGTCAAGATTTCACTCAAATGTGGCAGAAATTTTTTACATTTTTTAGAATTTCATCTGTTTTTTTTGGTGAATTCAAACTTAATAAAATAAAATTCTGACTTTAGATTCACCATCTCATCATTCTGAGGATGTGAATAAAGATCTGGACTCTGAATCAGATCATTTTGACTTTTCATTATTTGTGTTTCTCTCCCGGCTCAGTGGTGTTTCAGCAGGATGGACGGAAGTTCACTCCTGTTCGTATTCCCTGGAATTTTTCTCCACTTGATTCCTAATAAGGATCTTTCGGGTCGCAGTCGATTCGTAGGAAATGTTTAGTCAAACCGCTGCTTCAAAGGTCGAGAAGGAAGCTCCATATTTCATCTTCTCACCTGCAGAAACACGTCCACGCCAACACTGTTCCTGTGTCTGTTGTTTTGACAGCGTTGGTGTCGGAGCTCAGTTATGCTGCAGATGGAAATCAGCTCCATCCTCAAACAAACAGCTCCTGGTTGTTAGCTTAGCTTCAGCACAGCGGCTGCAGGCGAGGGGAGCTGCTAGCTTAGCTCAAACAGAAGATCCTCCAACAGCTTCCATCTGATGTTCCTGTTTTATCACATAACTTCTCCTGACAAACACCGTCTCTTTCTCTGTGACTCTGCAGGTTGTGAGTGCCGTCCTCACCGCGGTGGGGATCTACGCCAAGATCGCCAAGGAGAAAGGTTGGTCCAAAAAGATCTAAAATCAGACTGAACTTAATGTGTGCAAAGACCTTTTTCACTGCAGGAACTCCACGAGAACCTTCTGGTTTTTTTACAAGGTTCATTTTCCAGAAGGAGGGGGGGCTGTTCGTGTTATAGATGATCAGCTCTTACCAATCCCAGACAGAATTCAAATCCTGCAGGGTTACAGTTTGTCACATGATCACATGATCACATGATCACATGATCACGCAGCTCAACAGAAACCAAACCAGGAGGTTTTGGAGTCGTCGATGTCAGAAGCTGCATCAAGTCAAATACTAAAAAAATCTGAAAATGCAAAACTGAAACTTATTTTGAGTCCTGGACCTGCTAACAGGGACATGGGGGGGTCAGTCAGGGTCGGGGTCAGTCGGGGTCGGGGGTGCTGAGACAAGGTGGGGCCATGTGATGATGTTTTTATCACAGAGAGTTTTTCTCAACAACAGACAGAAAAGTCAGACACCAACAATGTTGAATTAACTACACAGTCAACAACCACGACGACGTGGCCTCACCTGTGTGTGTGTGTGTGAGTGTGTGTGTGTGAGTGTGAGTGTGTGTGTGTGTGTGTGTGAGTGTGTGTGAGGTTGTGAAATCAACACTCTGCTGACAGCATTCCAGAGGTCACGCCAAAAAAATTCAACAGACATGTTTCAACTTTTACTTGTTGTTGCATATGAAGGTAACAATGCAACGTGTGTGTGTGTGTGTGTGCGTGTGTGTGTGTGTGTGTGTGTGTGTGTGCGCGCGTAGATGTGGTTGACACCCTGATGTTGGATCCGGCTCTGCTGCTGATTGTCGTCGGCTCTGTGATGTTCCTCATCACATTCCTGGGATGTTTCGGGGCGCTGCGTAACGCCACCTGCCTGCTGAAGACGGTATGACACCGACAGCTGACAGCCTCTGTGTTTCTGCCCGCTCAGTGTGACACCATGTGGTCTTTAATCTGCTGATGCTCAGGTGTCTGTTGTTCGCTCCTGCAGTTCCTGGGGATCCTGGCTGCCGTCCTCCTGCTGCAGATCACTGCTGGAGTTGTGGGTTACCTCTTCACCGACATGGTAACACACACACTGCTCTGATCACACACACACATCACACATCACACTCAAACTGAAGCCAAACATGATGCTGTTGTTCAGGTGATGGAGAGGACGGAGAAGCTGATGATGAAGGCCGTTATCGGCTACAGGGAAGACCAGGACCTGGAGAACGCTATCGACTTCATCCAGAAGAAGGTGAAGAAGAAGAAGAGTGGCTCAGTGACGGTTTGTTGGCGGTGAGCTGCTGCTGGTAAAACGTCTTGTGTTTGCAGTTTCAGTGCTGTGGAGTTCAGAGCTACAAGGACTGGTCCCGGAACGTCTACTTTGAGTGTTCGGACACCAACCCCAGTCTGGAGGCCTGTGGAGTTCCCTTCTCCTGCTGCATCCGCCTGCAGAACCAGGTTAGAACCACAGCCTGCAACCCAACAGGTTCTCTGTCAGCTCCAGGAACCAGAAAGAATCCTGAGTTTAATGGTTTTATCTGGAATGAATCGTGCACCATCTTTAATTGAACCTCGGCCGCTCTGACCGGCTGCAGGTGTGGATTAACTCACTGTGAGGCTGAGTGTTGTTTTTGTCCTGCAGACGGTGCTGAACACCATGTGTGGTTACGGGATGCAGCAGCAGGAGGAGCGTTCGGCCGGTCAGGAAGTCTTCACCATCGGCTGCCTGGAGAAGATCGTCTGGTGGGCCAGAAACAACCTGCTGCTGGTGGCCGGTCTGACTGCCGGCCTGCTGCTGCTGGAGGTAACAACGCTGACCTGAGGACAGTTTCACATCCAGAAAACACCAGACCAGACTAACGTGGTGATCGGTGTGTGTTTGTCTCCCCCTGCAGGTCTGCATGATCTGCCTGGCTGCGGCTCAGATCTCCAGAATAAAGAAGGTCCAGCAGCAGAAGAAAGAACAAGCAGCCAGAAGTAATTCACACCGAAAGGACAGCTACTGGCTTCCTGCTTTTGCAGACTTTGATGATGAATAAAAAAAATAAAACCTTAGAGATCTGAAGGTGACGTGAAGAATCTCTGAGGTTTTTCTAACAGAGCTTTCACTCGTTGCTGGTTTGGGAGCGAGACGCCGTGTTTACACTGTGATTTTATAGTTTCGATATTTCATTCATGTCTGTGTGAACTACTACCTCATGTAAAGCTTCTCTACGTCACATTTCTATAAAAATGATTCCTGAAGACACTCACTTCTGTCATATTTAGCACTGAACTATAAACTTCATACTATAAAATCTACACTGTTTTCATAAGAAGCTGTTACTTTCAGATTAACTGAACACACTTGCAGAGTTTTACTGGAACAAGTTTAATATGCTGTGTATTGACGATGTATATTTTGTATACTGGATGTGCACATTAATCCTGGTGGGAAAAAAGTGTTATAAAGTTATTTCTCAGACTGACTCGCTGTGATGATTTTTACTGAATTTTATGTAAAAAAAATAAATCATTCATTAGTTTTCGGCTGCGTTTCTGGAGTCGGTTCACAGTGACAGTTTCCAGCTCCTCCTGGAGGATTTCAAGCTTTTCTAAGCCAGATGAGATGAACAATCTGCTCGCATCAGCACACACACACACACTGCTGACAGATCCGGTCTGATCTGCTGACCTCTAGTGGCCGCAGTGTTAACTACACCACACATTAATACCTCTTACATTCTGATGACACATTCTGGTGTAATGTGACCGGTACTTTTACTCCAGTAGAAACACAGCAGTGTAAAAGTACTCTATTACAACAAACAGCTGCAACAAGAAGCACGAGGAACCTTGTGTTGATTTAAAATACAAAAAATAAGATTTTTCACGGCGTTAAGGTCAAAGTGAGACTGTAAACGTCCTTGAGGAGGGAAGCTGTCAGCATGCGAAGGCAGGGGACCCCTCAGTAAACCCAGTAATCCCTGTTGTTCCTCCTCAGACTCCTCATTGTGGTGTAATCTGTGGTGGGGGATTAGCAGCTGAGGCACCTGTGGCTGCGTGCAGTCCCGTGCAGCCTCACGCTCACCTTATTGGATTAATGACCGCGGCTCCCTGCAGGTTTGTTAAAAATAGCCTCAGTGATGAGCTGCCATGTGTGTCCGTGTGTGTCCATGTGTTCACTCTGCTGCAGCTTCCTCCCCCCCAAAACACACACTCAGATTAAACAGACAAGCTAGGCTACCGTTTCCTCTTGCTTCTAGTCTTTGTGCTAAGCTAAGCTAACCATGACTGATATGGATATTTCCATGTTACTCTCAGAGAGACTGAAGGCCTGTTTCCCAAAATGCTGAACCTGATTTCCCCCTAAAACATTTAGAAACATTGAGTAAATCCTCTTTTCTGTCCTTCCTGAAGTCAGATGAAACGTTTGGTTTCCCTCAGTAATGTTACGGAGATTTTCAGGACGTTTAACTACTTTAGCAACTAAAATCACACAGCGTTGTTTTAGCAATAAACACAAAAATACGCATTTAGCAAAATTAAAGTCCGGTCACAGCTTTGAACTACTGACAGGACCAGTTTGGGAGCTAAACACGTGCATGCTAGCTAGATGCTAATGTAACGGCAAGTCAACCAGCTGCACCAAACTAGCTCTGTTGCTAAGCAACAGCAACGATAAGCTAACACAGGTGAGAGTCGGTGAACTCAGGTGTCTGCAAAGTGTCTCTTAAGTGGACAAAAACAACGGTTCAGCAGAAAAGAGTTACCTCGAACTGATGCACTAACATGTTAGCTTTGTCTGTTCTGGACAGTTGTGGTTAGATTACTGAAAACACTCACATTAAATAATTATTACTCCCATGAAGCGAATCAAATACAGGAGGGAACCTGGTAAATACAAACTCAAAAGACAAGAAACTTTCCATTTAATTTATAATTTAGACACATTTTTTTATCTTAAGGCTGAACAGACCAACACGGGTGGGACAACAAGTTAATGTTGTTAGCATTACACCTGGAAATTAAGCTAATGCTAACTGACAGAGCCTCAGTGAGCTCTTCATTATGGAGCTGTTGTCTGCGTGACATGTTAAAATACAAAGTGTGACCAGATGTGGCCAGATGTTGTCACTTCCTCCTTCTGGGTTCTTCTCTGACGTCATCACCGCATCGTGGTCACGTGGCGGCTGGAAGCTCGAGCCTCCACTCAGTCACGCATTTACAGCAGAAGAGCTAAACCAAAATTCAAATGCAAATTAAGTAAAAACTATATAATATTCACACAGTAAACAGGAGAAGCACCGTTTAGAGAGGAAAATAAAGAGCACTCGTTTCCTGTAATGCTGCTTCACTTTTACCCCGGCGGTGCTACCCGCAAACATTTCACCACCAACTGAACAGAAGGAATAATGAGGTATAACAACACAATGTTTATTTTCAGGTAAAAACAAACAGAAATTACACAAACTCCTCCAAAAACAAAATATTCCATAGAAAAACCAACAAATGGAGAAAGTAAAGTACACGATTCAGTTTGACGACGTTTAAAAATGACTAAATGAAACATGTGAGAGGGTCAACAGTCAGATTAAGGCAGGTCTACGTTTTCTCATTCAACTCTACTGAAACAACACACCAACTTTGACAGAGACAAACTGAAGGGGCACTTCACCAAAAACACACACGAGACGTTCAAGGACCGTTTCCTCATGTTTGAGCCGCTGAACTAAAACATGTTCGCTCATTCTGACCGTCACTTCTCAGACTCATTTCTTACCTTTTAGGAACCTGCTGCTTTTACTTTTGGTGCTCCGTGAAAATGTTCCTGACTTTGGGTAAAAAATCAGCGACAGTATTTATTTATTTTAAATACAGCTTTTTGTCCAGTTTGCATCATTAATAATGACTCCAAATCAAAGGTGCCAGCAAACGATACGTAAACATTTGATGGACTCCATCTTTTATCACCTGTGCACAGCTGACATCATCAAACTGGGAAGAAAAGATTTCATGCTGCATAAACTCAGCTGGTTCTGTGGCTCCGGAGAAGAAAGTAACAGAATCTATATGAATATTCAGTAGACCGAAGTGAGGCATGAGATAACTGAAACCCAAGCTAGCATCTGTTCACGTTAGCTGCAGCTGACATTGGTAAGGTTCCCATAATCCCTACAGCACTTTGTTTACTTTGGAAAAACAACAACAACAACAACAAGAGAAGAAAATAATGCACGTGGACTTCAAATGAAGCCGGTTAGAACGCATGCCAGCATGCTGTCAAATACAAAGACAGAAGAAGAAGAAGAAGAAGAAGAAGAAGAAGAAGAAGAAGAAGAAGAAGAAGAAGAAGAAGAAGGTTGAGTCTGATGAAGATGAAGAGCACTTGGATTCATTCAGCCGTTGGATTGGACAGATTAACCTTTGACCCTTCAGCCTGTCCACCAGTGTGAGCAGAGGCTGCAGTTAGCAAGGGCCAATCAGACACAGAGTTCAGTCAGAGGTTTGGAAAAGTGGTAAACCTGAGAGAGCAAAAACTGTTGAGAACATAAGACGGAGATGTGGTTCGGAGAACAGAGGAGCATGAAGACGTTTGACTCTTTGGAAAATCCCAGATAGAAACATGAACAACATAAAACATCGACTGGATCTTACAGCCAATAACTGAGTTTGGATCAATCACCAAGTTTGAGTTTTCATCCGATGTGGTTTCTTAAGATATCTCGTCAGGTCCTGTGGATGAAGTAAAAACTCTGCTGAAGTATCCAGGATCAGGACAGTTTCAGCTCAGATGTGTAGATGAACAGACCGCTGCTGGTTTCACCTGGAGACAGAAACAGAAAGAAACCACGCGATGTCGTCTGCCACTGCAGGTGTTCAGGTGGCAGAAGTTCAGACCTCATCAGCAGAGTCTTTCAGGTCCTCAGAGGTTCACACTCTGCTCCTGGTGGACACATCAGGAAGTCCTCTGCATGTCCGGAGCATCCCACTTAGCTGCTCTGATCATATTCTGTTTTAGACTTTATTCCATGACTTTGGTGTGAGACCAGAACGAGCTGTTTCCATCCGCGACCTTCTTCTTTCCATCACTACCGAAAGCTCCTGAGCTCAGGTCAGGTTTGGAAAGAAGGAAACTGTCTTCAACTGTTCTTTCTGGTGGAAAAAGGTCCAAAAAATCCCTTTTTTCATCAGAAAAAACAGACCAAACTCTGATTCTTCATGTGATACCAGTTTTCAGTTCCTGACAGCCCTAGAAAGCACCATGGTAACAGTGATGTGTTCAGGGATCATCACAGTCGCTGCGTTCAGTAACTCCATGAAACGTGACGTCGGCTGCAGAGGAAATGAACGAAGCACCAGAGAGGATTGAGCTTTTGAGCCGTGCATGCAAGTTAGCAAAAAACGCTGACGTCTCCTGTATTGTGAGCACTTTGTAGTTTCAGGCGACTTTGTCTTCAACCAGATGATGAACCTGCACGTGCTCACAGGAAGATGCTTTGTACCCATGATCCTCTGGTGCAGATCAGGCTTCTTAAATCCTGCTCCTCACCAGCAACCAGAGATGCAACATCCTCCACTTCTCTGAGTCAAGTTAGCTGATATTTAGCTGCTTGTTAGCTTCTCGTTAGCGCTCACATTGAGTTTCCATTGAAACGTCTCTCTGTCATCAGCGAACAGGAGAGCAAAACTCCAAACGAAGCTCAAATCCTCTTTTGGGCAAAGAAACCACAGTTCCTGTCACCTGAACTGAACTGTTGCTGCTCAGCATCTCATCCTGGTCAGAAGAAGCTCCACGCTTTGCTGCCACAGAGCTCGTCTCCTCTCAAAGCTCCCGTCTCGATGGCACAGCGGCATTTCACCGGACTCCACCGGTCTGATCACACCTGACAGATGTTGTAGTAGACGGTGTGTGCGTGCCTCTCGCCCGCTGAGTCGCCCATCGTCTCGAACATGCAGTCTTTGTGTGTGTGGATCTCAGTCATTGGCACGTTCACACTGTGGGAGTTGTTGTGAGGAGTGTGTGTGCCGTAGGACGGGACAGACTGCGGAGGAATCACAAAAAAAACCTCCGTCAGCATCCACAGTGGAGTAACCGAGACACTACGCCATTATTAGTGAGCTCTAGAGGAGCTGCTGGAGGGATTTTTGCAGCTAGCTGTCTCTTCATGCTGAGCTACGCTAACCAGCTAAACGCTAAACAGCCCCGCCTTTCTAGGTAAAGACAGGAACATGTCACCTTCGAAAGTGTGTTTTTAATGTTTCAGTCACTAAAACTCAGGTAAATTCCTTCATGAAACTACAGAAGCTGATTCATCAGTATAATGCAACAAGTCACAAAGCTTCAACACTTTTCAGGAAAGTTCTGGAGTCAAAAGTTGCTTTCTAAGAGAGACAATCAGACGGCAACACACCTGTGGCTGCTCAGGTGTGAGGAGGCGGGGTTTTGTCAAGTTACTTTGACTTTCTCTGTTTTAAAGTACTTTTACCTCCTGAATAAAGAAATGTATTCTGTTAGATTAGCAGGTGTATCTCAGCTGGCTATTATCAGACTTTTCTGCCTGGCAACAGGCCACATGGAGCTGCAGAGGGGGCGGGGCTTGACAAAGACTCAATAGGATCAAGGTGAGAGTCTGAGCTCTAATCTGCTGCAGTTGTTGGTCCAATCTGAGCAAACTATGCTGTAATCTAATCTGACCCAACAGGCATGAATGGAGGAACAGCTCACATGTGCAGAGGCAACAGAAAAGTTCTGCTGTGGTTCCTTCATTTAAACATCTGAAGTAACTTTAACTATGGAGGCCAATTTATGATGAAGAAAATAATACTTAAGTCTTCTGCCTGCAAAAATTAATCAGTCAAAAAACCCCCCAAAAAACTACAGTTTCAAGTTTTTAGACAACAAAGTCTTTAAAAGTGAAAGTCAAAATGACAGCTGGCGTTTTTACCTTTCCGGCTTCGCTGAGCGGGAAATCTTTGCGGCAGAGGTGGGCGACGATCCCCGCAGCGAGCGCGTCGCCCAGCACGTTGATCATCGTCCGAAACCTGTCGCTGCAGAGACACACAGCGTCTCAGGACTGCAAACACTCTTAATATTTCAATGTTTTCATTTCATCACACGGCAGAGCTGCAGTAACTGTAATTATTGATTTGACCACAAAACAGTGAGAAACGAAAGCAGCTCCGTCCCAACGAATGACAATGAGGTTAAAATGCAGACATCAATGATTCTGATTCAACGTTATAAAGTGCTGTTAAAAACACTGACACTCAGAAAGAGGCAGCTCTGATACTTACAGGATCCAATCGATGGCCACGATGAGTGTGATGTCATCTGGCGGCAATCCCACTGACGTTAGTACAATCACCATGGTGACCAGACCAGCCTGAGGAATCCCCGCTGCCCCGATGCTGGCGGCTGTGGCTGTGATGCTGACGGACAGACAGACAGACAGGAGAGAGAGTTCAGATTAGACGCCGTGTTTGTATTTAAAGTAACATTACAGCAGGACTTCTTATCGAATCCTCCATTTTTAAAAACCTTCACTGTGACGTTTCTCATCACATGAGTGAGTTTGGAGGAAACGAGCTGATCCGTCACTGGATCATCAGCAGAAAGTCACGTTTAAGCCTTTTTCAGGACAAACAGAAGTGAGTTTGTTCCTCTGCAGACTAACTGAAGGTCCGAGGACGATCTCATGTCAGATGATCTCATTTCAGATGATCTCATGTCAGACAATCTCATGTCAGATGTTCATGGAGATAAATATGCAGCACTGATGGTTTTAATATTCTG